>CBVK0102276441.1:0-13981 GCA_900067695.1 Picea abies | reverse complement strand
TTGAGGGAAATTAGTACATATAGTTTACCCATCATTTTTGGCATCGTTGTGGGGGAGCTGGTGCTAAAGGGATTAGATCATAGGTAGGTAGGTTGCCTTTAATTACACAACAAGGGGGAGGATAAAATTTAAGATGCGAGGTAAGAATCTGTGCATCCACTTTAATGGGTCGCTCCAAAGCCTTAATGTTCCCTTTCTGCAAGAGTGTTTACTTTTTCTACAAGTTTGCTTACTTTTCTTTATTTGTTTACTTTTCTCAATTTGTTTAATTTTCTGCAATTTACTTTCCTATAAACACGTTTTCTTTCTTGCACAATGTGTTTACTTTCCCACAAGCGTGCTTTCTTTCCTGCACAATGTGTTTAGTTTCCCGCAATTTTTTTTTTCCTGCGAGTGTGCTTATTTTACTGAAATAATGCTTTCTTTTATTTCTTTTATGCAAGTTGTATTTCTTTCGTGAAAGGGTGCTTCCCTTTTGCAAAGTGTGTTTATTTTTCCTTCCAGTGTGTTTAATTTCATACACATGTGAGTTTGATTTCGTTCCTGCAATCATATTTTATTTTATGCTTTGATTTATTTCCTGTAAATGTGATTTATTTTGTGCAAGTGTGGTGTGTTTGGTTTGTGTAAATCTGCTTTAAATATGTATTTCATTTTTTAGGTAGTTGTAATTAAAATCTTAAAAAAATCTATATTAACAAAAAAATTGGGTGTTTTAAGAACCCCAGACACTAATCCCTATATGAGGTCAGATCCATCAACCAACATAATGAATTCGAAGGTAACCATTAGTTTGGAAGAACTCTCTCAAATCCTAGCAACAACTGAAATTTCTTCTTTCTAGGAAGAACACATCTAGACAATAGTCAAGAACTTGTCTACCTCTTCGGAAATATTAGAAAAATCAAGGTCCTATGAGATACACAATTATTTTCCTTGACAAACTGCGAAGGAAGATGAAAAATTATGGACTACATCTGGTGGAGAGCAATCACTAAGGCTTGAGATTGAGGAGTTCTCAACATCCATCTCAGCAGATCCTTTATGTACTTCAGGAATCAATCATCCAGAAGAAGAGGATCTACATAGCATGATGAAGGAGAGCATAGAAATTACTATTGATGAACATCAAGCCCCTGCCTCTACCTCGGGTGAGACTTCATCTACTTCGCAGGTGTTTCCGAAAGGGTCAGTAGTTAGGGCTTTGTTGGTGCACTGTTGAGCGTTGAACCCTGGGTCTACCCCTGTGCCAACACATGGTTACATTGGAAAAGTTTTTACACTTGAATAATGATTTTCCTTTCTTTTTAGGTAGAGTAGGATAATAAATAAAAGTTGCATCTTGTTATTTTATCTTAAAGTCTAATGCAACCTCATTTTACATTTTCTTTTTAATAAAAGAACTATGAAATACATGTGCCTGTTACTTGATCTCATGGATCTCATAAGTTTTTGATATTTTAGAGTTTGGTTTTTGACAAACAATTTTAGAAAATGTTTGCAGGTATTCATCTAACAACAAGTGGACAACTCCAAGGAGACAAAAGGGAAGTATTTTACTTTGGAAGAAGATGTTGCTATATTTAAACTATGTTGTCTTCTTAAGCACCAGTTGGATAATGACTTTTTATTATACTTAGAAATTGTCTGATTTTAATTAGCCATTTTTACAATATTTCTATCTTCCTTTCTCTCAAGGCATATTTCATTGTAGTTGTTCATAACGTCCACCACTAGAGGATATAAGGAAGTGACACTTTGTCTTATCAAACCTAGAGGTTACTAGTACAATTTTCCCAAGAACCCTAAGTAGGTGAGTACAATATCTTTATAAAAGAGAAGAAAGAAGGTATGATTAACAGTTAACCATGGAAACATCAATATAACTTAAAAAAAAAAGTGGGTAGGTACTGAAGATACCTTTCTGTTATTTTCCAATGGTACCATCCACTACACAATAAAAATTCTTGATTATACCATATATTTAGATTGGCTACGCCCACTTAAGTATCCATTACATCAGGATAATCTATAAGGAAGACATGAAGAAGAGTCATCCTCTAACTTAAATACCATCCTAGTCCAAAATAAAAAATTTCAGAGCTATTTCCCCATCTTCTTGCAAAAAGAAATATTTCTACAAAAATATTAAAAGATGGTGGACCAGTCTTTATTGTAAAAGGGTGTAAGAGGCTAACCCGTCGGGATAGTGAACAGGTATGTTAGCAGTGGGTACCGGCCTATGATATGACTAGGTAAACCCGTCGGAGTGCTGAACATAATTGATGGAAGCAGAGCATTCTACCTAGCAAGGGTGATGATATGACAAACAATAAATAAAATTCCTAAATATTAAAACTTGTCCTGATGTACGAAACTACTTGTAGGAAAAGCTAAAAATAAGTATGCATGGTTAAGCAAAGGTAAATGGACTCCATCAATCTACCATTGGGAACTAACTTTAAGACAATCCTAAGACTCTCTTGCCTACCTCTTCTTAATTACATGTAGGATGCTATGTCCTACAGGTGGGGCCATATTTTAACCATATCATCAGACTAATCTGTGAAATTTATCTCTATGCTTGGAAAAATGTAAATCTTAGGCTATTGGGAGAATTGATTGGTTCCCTATATCCTTGATTGTGAGGTGTCACAATACTTAGGATTGTGGGAGGGGTTTCCTGAGCTAACAAATGCTAAACACTGTCCATCTGTATTACAAGACCATGAGAAGAGGAAGTAGGATCTCTGTCAAAATTTTGTCATATTGTCAACAGTTGTTTGTATTAGTATGATACAGTTTATACCACTAACATCACTTTGTGCGTTATAAGCATGTTGTGCATTTTTATTTATGTTTATGCAATGGAAGACTGCTTATACTTAACTGTTCCTTGTGACAATTGCAGATCAATAATAGGAAGAGCAATTCAAAGAAGTTGATCAACTTGTTTTTTTTTTTACGAAAACGGTTATAGTTTGTATTAGAGAGGTGGAAAAGCCACAGATTCAGTTACAAAATGCCCCGAGTTTCTTTAGGCCTACAGATCAAAATACAAATTGTTATGCAACGTTGTTTCAGCATAAGATCTAGCACTGTTTCAGCGTAATTTCCAGCACTTTGTTCCCCAGCGCTGTGTTTCAGCATATGTAACAACACTATGTTTTAGCAACTGTTCCAGCACTGTGTTTCAGCATATGTAACATCACTGTGTTTTAGTTGTTACAACACTGTGTTTCAGCATAAGATCCAGCTCTGTTTCAACACTATGATTCAGCATCTGTGTTCTAGCATCTGTGTTCCAGCATCTGAGTTCCAACATCTGTGTTTCAGCACTGTGTTCCAGCTCTGTTTCAGCACTGTGTTCCAGCTCTGTTCCAACACTGTGTTTTAGCATCTGTTTCAGCTCTGTTTCAGCACTGTGTTTCAGCATCTGTGTTCCAGCGTCTGTGTTCCAACATCTGTATTCCAGCATCTATGTTCTAGCATTTGTGTTCCAGCACCTGTGTTCCAACATCTGTGTTTCAACATCTATGTTCCAGCTCTATTACAGAACTGTGTTTCAGCATCTGTTCCAGCACTGAGTTTCGACAACTGTTCCAGCACTGTGTTTTAGCATAATGAATTTTACAACACAAGATTACTTCTTTTCCTCCTGGCTCCAGTTGCTGTTCAGTTGGGTCATCTTAACCTCTAGTTGTTTCATCCTTTTTATCAAATTCTCGGTCCTTTGGAAGAGTGCCCGTGAGCTGCAATGGGTCATGGGATTTCCACATTTTCAATGATGCCATTGATTAGGCATCTTTCCTTCAAAAATGCCGGTGCATTTTTGAGTGCTAACACTTAACATGCTTGCTGGCAGTGGGGCATTCTACCTAGAGAGGGTGATGATTTGACAAACAATAAATAAAATTCCTAAATATTAAAACTTTTCCTAATGTACGACACTACTTCCAGGAAAAGTTGGAAAGAAGTATGCATGGTTAAGAAAAGGTAAATGAACTCCATCAATCTGCCATTGGGAACTAACTTTAAGAAAATCTTAAGACTCTCTTTCCTACCTCTTCTTAACTATATGTAGGATGTTTTGTTCTAGAGGTGGGGCCATATTTTAACTGTATTGTCAGACTAATGTGTGAAATTTATCTCTACACTTGGAAAAATGTAAATCTTAGGCTATTAGGAGAATTGAATGGTTTCCTATATCTTTGATTGTGAGGTGACACAATAATTAGGAGTGGGGGAGGGGTTTCCCGAGATAAAAAAAAATGCTAAAAACTTCCCATCTGTATTACAAGCCCATTAGAAGAGGAAGTAGGATTTCTGTCAAATTCTATCATATTGTGTTTTTACAATATCTTGGGCTATTATATCAACAATCATTTGTATTGGCATGATAAGATTTATACTGCTGGCATAATTTTTTGTGTGTGTAATTAATAAGTCTTCTTTGCATTTTTTTTTATCTATGTTTATATCTAATGTAAGGGAAGATTTCTTACACTTATTACACTGAGTATTCCTCACAAAGACACTGTTACCCCCTCTTCTCATATTCCTACACCTTCTTCTAAATATGACATACCTTCTACATCTACTGAGAAACCTAAACCTTCCTCTCTTGAAAAATCTGATCAATTCCCAACTGTTGAGCAATTGGAAAAAGAGAATGCTCAACTGATCCAACATCTCGCAGAACGTAAAACTGTGGATCGTCATTTGCACTATGACAATGTTGTCCTTCAATCAAAGGAAAATTATCTAGGACATGAGGGGGAGGCCTCTAAAGCTAATCTACCCCTCCTTCACAAGTGTAGCTATGTTTGGCGATCCATTTTTGTTGTAGAGGGACCTGCAAAATCTTAGTCATGGGGAAAATGATGACTCTGTGTTTTGCATATTTTTTTGATGCCCAAATCTCTTTTGCATATGGAATTTATACGCTCTATGATTTTATTTAGCTCTTTTTAAAGGTATTATCAGGTTTTGTGCATCAATTCGCCATGGAACAACATGAGGTATGTGTAATCGGTGTTTTGTAATGATTTTACACTAATTTATATTCCATTGAGTGATTAAGATTTCCTAACATCTCTCGTTTGCTTGCAATAGGACAAAAACATGATCCAACCCTCCATCTAGTCCTTTATTTGAACCTCCATCCATACCTTCATCTAGACCTTCATCCAACCCTTTTCCTAGGCAGTGAACTTCGATCTCAATTTTTTGGAGGATGAAGTTGAATCCAAAAAATATGGCACATGGGTTTTGTGCCCAATATTCCCAATTAGGTCCTTTTTGGGCTGTTTCCTAAAATTGTGAATGGATTGAGTGATGTTCGTGGTCCTCGATAGGAATCTCCAACCTTCGATCTGACACTTGGAGCACAATGGAGTTGGTGGTTGGCATATCGACGGGCTTCAATGGGAGAATTAGGAACATGGGTTTTGTGCGCAATCACTCCCTCCAACTCTCTATCTTGTCATATTCAGACTTGGGTAGTTGCAATAGTCACTATTTTGAGCGCACGAGGTTGTTGGGAAATATACTTTCTGTTAATGGGATTTAATGTATTTATGTTTTGAGAGAGTGTCGACCCTTCCAGTGGTCAACCTCTATAGCCCTGTATAACTCTATAAATACAGGCTATATATGCCATGAAGAGACATGAATTTTATTTTATACACATACATTATCTTCATCTTCTTGTATACCCTGTTTTTAATGATCAATACCAATGTTGCGTTAACTTAGTGACTGCGTTTCCCTATTGAAGTATTTCCACGACCTTCTTGGGGGGGGGGGTGGACCAGTGGTCTAGGTAGTTGTTTATATCAGTGATTGCATTAATTCAATGACTATGTTAACTCAGTGACTTTGTTTTCCTGTTGAAGTATTTCCATGACCTTCTGGGGGGGGCACCAATGGTCTGGGTAGTTGTTTATATTAGTATATACTTGCATCTGTATATTTTCCTTTCATATCTTTTCAATTTCGAAGTTGTTTGTTTAATTCCATTCACTGTGTATATCTCTCTAATTTAATATTGCTTGTTTAATTTTGTATATCTTCTCTAACTTGCATCTCATTTCCTGAATTGTGTGTGTATCACAGAGCATGTATGGACGTCCATGTTTATTTCTCTATATTTTTATTTCTAAAATTTCAATTGCAGGTTGTAGTTTACTTGTTTAGGAGTTGCTTAATTATGTTGTCATGTCTTTTTCTCTCTGTTTCATAAAGCTATAAATCACTCTACAGAGTATCTGTTTAGATAAAGCTCATTTATTAAATTGTAATTTTGAATAATCTTTGTAGATGTGCATAACTTGTTAACCCTATTTTTAGCATCAACATGATAAGATTAAAGTGGATTTTGAGTTATGATTTTCAATAGCATCATAGTTATAATTCTGAGTTATGATTTTCCATGATACCCTAGTTGTAATTTCAAGTTTTGATTTTCAATGTCATCTTAGTTATTGATTTGAATTATGATTTCTAATTAGAATTAGTTATGAGTTTGTAGGTTTGCATGAATTATTGATTCTAGACAAAGTATTTTCAATGTTATCCTAGTCATGAATTTGAATTATGATTTCTAAGTAGTACTAGTTATGAGTTTATAGGTTTGATTGAATTAGTGATTCTGAATAGAGTATTTTCCAGTATTAGTGTGAGAGAGAAAATGATTCATGATTGAATATCTTCTTCACAATGTTTGTAAATCATATGGATTCCAAGAACATCTAATGTCGCTTTTATGATGGAAAAACTTTCTATAGACTGCCTTATCCATACTCTACATTTCTCTATATAAGTTAGCATTGAGTTAATTCCACTTGAATTGTCATTGGTGGTTAGATGTCATTGTGATGTAATTCGCCACCGTAGACACAATCATCACATTTGAATACTGTCACAACACTATTTATTTAAGATAGATTAGTGTTTATTCTCTGCAAGATAGGAATAATTGTGAGTTTTTCTTTTCTTTCTTTTAGTTAGGTAGATTAGTGTTTATTCTCTACAAGATAGAAATAATTATGAGTTTTTTCTTTAAGAATAGAGTTCACTTGTAAAGACAATTCTGACATATTATTTTCTTATTTGCTTGTTCATGCAGAGGCAGATTAAATAGCTTAGAGACAGATTACTTGTTATTTGCTTATTTAGAGATAAATTAAATAGTTCATAGTCCTAGACTACTTAAAGCTCACTAGTTAAAGTTTTCTTTTCATATTTAGCATAGAGTATGTTGTTTGAATGGATTTTAAAAGTCATCTTTTTAAAGTAGAATTGTAAATTAAAAAGAGTTTTGATCCCTCGGGTAAACCATCTCCTTAGCTAGTTAATCTTCCTGTTAGCTTTTCTTTCTGCCTTGGCTCATACTGCGCGACAACTCTAAGTTTACTTACCCCGGGTTGACAATTTAATTGAGGGAAATTAGTACATATAGTTTACCCATAAAATAGCCTTGGCTCAGGGGTGACTTGTTGTTCAGAATTAGAATAACCGTGTCTACGACTTGGTGAAATGCCAAAGGTTTGTAGCTATTTGGTGTTTATTTAAAGATAAGTTCTGTATATTTGAATGTTTAAATTGCTTGTTAAAGTGTGTTGTAATGTGATTGTTTTTCTATCTTTTTTAGTTAAATATTTTTCACATTTCATTGTTTAATGCTTAGAGTGTTTTAGTTATTCTTGTACATGATTTATGCATGGTATGGTTTGCTTATTGGGATGTATAATTATAATTTATGTAGGGACGTTTGTACATAAGTTTTATAGATCCATGCTAGGAAACGTTGATTCTGGTATCAAAGCAATATCAAAATGAAATTTTGTGTGGCATGGCCCAGGTGGGGACTTGGGTACATTACATTGTTAATAGAGGCGAAGTTTATATTGGGGAAGTTTTGAAAAAATGGTTTGTCTGGGTTGAGTAAGTTATCAGAGGTGATTTTGTAGTGATGTGCCTAAATGGGTGGTTGAGGTATGTTACATTGCGGTATTATAGATAAGGTTAAATCACTCGGGTTGTATGGGCCAAGAACTAGGACAAAATTAAGGAAATCACAAAGCCTTCATGGTGAAATTGGCTGTAATTGAGAAAAAAATCTCCAATTCTATAATGAGATTCGGTGAGAAATTCACATGTAAGAGTGTCAAATTTTCTGGTGTTAAGGTCAAATTGCATGCAAAAACCCTAATTTGGTTGTGAGAATATTAGTTAAATAACTTCCATGACAATTGGGAAGAAGAATTTCAAATTTTAATTTTTTTTGGAAAATTTGAAACTATGGAAAATTCGGGGATTTTTCATACTAATGACATACAATGATGTGGGGTTAACAGGTGATAATCATAAGACAAGTGGCATTCGAGTGGATGTGCACATGGAACCTTATGTGATAACATGACATACCTAAATAATGGAAGTTATATGGAAGAATCAGGGATTCAAACCAAGACAATCCGAAAATCCAGATATCTATAGGTTCCTGAAAGTGAGTATTTTGAAACTATTCGATCCTTAATCGTGGATTCATTTGTATATTATTGACCAAAACCTTGTTTCGGAATAGAGACCTTAGGATGGGGATAATAATTTGTAACCTTTTTTATAATAATTATGACATCTAGACTAGAGGATATCCTGGGTTCTTACAAAGGAGGACTTTTTTAAGAGTTTGTATTTTTGGATATGGGATCCCAGTAGAGGATAGTGAGCAAGATCAAAACCTGGTGGTGGAACCCATGCATATGGAATGAAAAAGGTTCATACATATAGAATTTTGAGAGGTTCATACATCTAGGATTTTGAGAGGTTCCATATCTAGATATCCAGATATCCAAAAAAATCCTTAAAAGGGGATTTTTGGAAAATGTCAGATGCTGGATCTCAAATGCCACATTGGTAGGCCATGATAGGAACTACATCAGTAAGATAAGACAATAATACAATTTAATATTTTTATTCAACATGCCATGTTGGTATTCCATATCAAAATCATGTTAGTGCATTTCCATCATCAATAGATTCATGTGGCAATTCAAGGGGACGAAAGTCGAATGTTGGAACATTGAGGAAGAACTTTGAATTATCCGGAAATCCAAAAATTTGGATATACAAATAAATATATAATTGTCCTTTAATAGAATTATGTATGTTGAATTATGGAACCAAGATATGGAACAAGGATCATTTGGAAATCCAAAGATACAAAAATTCTGAAAAAGAGGATTTATTTGAAAAGTTGGATTTTGAATGCCACGTTAGCAAGGTGAGTCGAATTCGACATCCATAGGCCATGTCAGGTTCCAAATTAACATTTAGTGTCGAATGTTCCATATTAGCATTCCATGTCACCATGCCATGCCATCATGTCATGTCGGCGTAACATGTCAGATGGTCACATTAGCATGACATGTCAACAAGCCAGGGTAGCACGTGTAGGGAGAAGGCTCAATGGTTAGAATTGGGAGGTGGAACTTGGACCATCCGAAATTATGGAAGTTCTAAAAAATTGATTTTAGAAAAAAATATAGATTTCAGATGGTACGTCAACAATGCCACGTCGATGTACAATTTTCCTATCACATTAGCATGGTGATCATGTCGACATCCACCGTATAGACAATGGGAATAGAGTGTGCATCTCAAGGTGATATGTATAGTCAATATTTAATCTCTGAAAATCTTGATGGGAAGGGGGGAGACCAAGACATGAAACAAGAAAATCTAAAAATCCATAGTTTCTAATAAACAAACTTTTGGAAAATACTAGATGATGGATGTCAGATGGTGGTGTTGTAACTCAAATTTATCCCGTCAAAAGTTGTTAGATTTTTCCCAAAATTGACCTTCTTTCTCATGCCTCAAACCCCTTTTGAGTTTAGTTTGACCTCCTTCATACTTGTGTTCATTATTATCATTACTAAGCCACAAGTCAAACCATTCACCTAGGAAATAAGTCTACTAAAACCCAAATATGATCTCATGAATCCTTTACTCCTTGACACAAAAATATAGGTTTAAATTTGTTATCACCATTCCAAACATCCTAGAAAAAATGCATGAGTCGTAGGAAAAAATTGATATGTCTAAGAGCACCTCCATTTCATATGTCTGGGAGTTAATAAATTGGCGTTAAATGAAAGAATGGTCAGACCACTAGGCTAACTAGACACTACGCCACTGAGAATGTACAACCACTAGGAATATACATCCACCAGGAATCGGGTCAATCAGGCACTAGTATTTGGATACTTCCATAAGGTATTTTATTGCACTAGTCACTAGGTACTAGGCTAACTAGGACACTGGCCAACCAGGACAACCAGCCACTGAAGGTTTGGGATCACGAGACCAAGTGGGCACTAGGTTATTAAGACTAGTATTAATTGAGGGTTAAATTTGGTCTGGTTGAACTAGGCCTTATGAATAAAATATAATTCTTTGTATCAATTGTACAAATCTCAATAATATGCACGATCACATAAAAACAATGTGGAAACACTTTTTCTATATAAACTCATTGAAAACACATTTCACAATGAATGTGGGATAAATCCTTAAAATTGCAAATCAAAGGTCAATATTTATACAAAGTTCATTCAATGGTCACTGAGTTTTAGGTTTGTGTAGAGATAAATTCATATTTCAATGACCCATCTGAACAAAAGGAATTCAACAGGGATGTTGAAGGTTCAACAATCTGCATAACTGGATATGGTACAAGGTGGCATGATGAGCTTAGAGAGAGGGATAGATGGTAAAGTGTGTGGCAATAAAGGAATATGGATAATTTTAATAGAATTTTGTTATTAAAAAAAATTGAATAACACATCTACCATATTTATCGAGCCTTTCAAAAGGGTCATTATCTTCATATTATTATTGAAAATGTGTTCCACGATTCCATGGATGATTTCAAGCATTCAATGGCGATAAAGGTAGTAGTTGAATACTTCTTGAAAAGGGGTTAGAGGTTAGATATTTTCACAGTGTAGGCTAGGTTTTATGTAATGAGCCTGAGGGGGAATTGACTCTAATTTGTCTGAGTTTGAGGGAACCATTCATCCATTCACCTCTCATTTATATCAAGTCCCATTTTCTTCTCATTTTTTTGTATTAGGATTCTTATGCTACATCTCAATTATTTTCTCATAATTTGAATGAAGTTGTAGAAAACAATTTGGTATCACCACCACTATTATTAATCAATCAAGATATTGCATGATGTAGGTTTCCGTCTATATTTGTGTTATTTTAAGATAAATAAAATACATTTTTTTGGTGATGTACCTAGACCCCCAGTCCAAGCCATGTTACTTCCACAACTCCCTTCAAGACGCTCTGATACCACTTTGGGATGTACCTGACCACCATCAGACTAGGCCACTCACCCTCAAGAACCTCTTCTTGAACTAATTTCTAATTATTATTATTAAAGTTAATAAATAAGCATGAAATAAACAAATTAAATAATTAAGATTCATGTTAAACTATGAAAGAATGAACAATATTCCATGCACAAGAATAAGAGACATGAAAATACATTATAAAATACATATCTCAAAGATACTAATCAATACACAACGAAAAATAGTTATTCAACTAGAGAAACACATAAGAGATAGAACTTATCTTTAACCATACCAATCAACAATTGGCTGCAGACCAAGGACATTCCACCCAACCTTATACATTGTTGTTCCAAGTCTCAACAATAGGTCACCTCGATCCATGGATATGACTCCACAAGGATAGGTTCCAGAGTGATACTCATCTTCCAAAACCAATCAACACTCAAGCTATCAAAGGTTTCTCAACACATAGAAATCCAAAGTACACCATCTATTTTCCCTCCAACCTGTACCACCCAGAGACAATGAAACCCCTTCACTACAATGTAGTTCCTTAGGTTGTCCACTTCTTTCCAAGGCTCCAATGCATTTGTCCTATAATCCTAATGATGCAACTCTCAATATTCACAACTGTGAACAAGGTTTATCAATTTCCAATGCATATCAAACATGCATGCATCAATTCATGGCTTGAAATACACTAGTAATTTCTATAGATGACCAACTATGGTGGTTGTCCCTCAAGAGTTAGATTCCTCTTTTCCAAGGAAAAACAAGAATGAGGAAGAAGAGAAAATTAGAGAGAAATCCCTACAAAATGAATCTAGTTCACAATTAAATTGGCCATCTAACCAACCAAGTCACCAACAATCAAGAACATAGTTTAAATAGCAAGGTGCTCTAAGGCCAACGTGGTCTCCCCAAGAGCTTCATTCACCCTCTAATATGCCCCCCAACATAAACATGGGTGATAATTAATTAAACAATTCATAAAGGTTTATCCCCTTGTTTCCCCCCTCTCGTGTGGAATCATATCCCCCTATAACTATTTTCCTTATCCATCCTACAACCATTGATGTACTTTTATTATTAAAATGTTCAAATCATTATATTTCTCACATGCACTTCGACCCATTTTAGTTTTATAGGAACTATGAAATTTCATAAAATAAACAAATTGCATTATTAAACTGGGGACTCAAAACAAGGGTATTACATTCCCCTCCCCGTTATTTTGTCACTGTCCTTAGTGAATTTAAAAAAATGAAAAACATATTTCAAAATTCTTCAAAAATTTATGGGTACTTTGCTCGCATGGCGTATTCATTTTCCCAAGTAGCATCTTCGGGACCGTAGCATGCCCACTGAAATTTTACCAGTTCTATGACTCGATTCCACTACACTTTGATCTTTATGTCCAATATGCACACAGGTTAGACCTAAAATTCCCCTTGTGGATCCACCTGAATAAAATGTCAATCAATAACATGGTTAGGATCATGCACATGTTTTTTTAGCAAAGAGACATGAAACATGTTATACACATTCATGGAAGTATATAGTGCAAGCATGTATGTAACTGGCCCTATTATGTCCAATATCTCAAATGGACCACAGAATCTGACTACTAGATTTATATAGCTACCCAACTTTAATGATCTCTTCTTAGGATTCTCTTTTGAAAGAACATGCTCTCCCACTTTAAATTTTCTATCTATCCTATTCTTATCTACATAAATATTCTGTCTATCTTATGTTGATTTCAAATTCTATTTAATTTTAACCATCTGGTCTTCCATTTCCTTGAGAAATTTCACCTCAAGTACCACTCTATCTTCTGGGTTGTCCCAACTCACTGGAGTATTGCATTTTCTCCCAAACAAAGCTTCAAATGGGCTCATCTTCAATGATTCTTGATGCCCATTATTATAGTTAAACTCAACCAAATGCAAGTAATCTGCCCACTTAGATGGATTATCCATCACATACATTCTTAACATGTCTTCAATTACTTGGTTGACCCTCTCTGTCTTCCCATGTGACTATGGATTGTATGTTGTACTAAAGTTCAGATTTGTACCAAATCCTTTAAATAATACACTCAAAAAATTTGAAGTAAACTTGGTATCTCTATTTGAGACAATTGCCTTAGGTATTCCATGCAACCTAGCAATCTCTATCATGTAAATTTCTGCAATATTAGTTGTTGTATGAGTCATTTATATAGGAATAAAATGAGCAGACTTTATTAATTTATCAACAACTACCATTATTGAATCATGTTTTCCTGTTGTCCTAGGAAAATTAGTGATAAAATCAATGGTTACCACTTCCCATTTCTTCTCTGGAATTGTAAATGGATGTAGCAAACCCCTTGGGTTTCTATGCTCAAATTTCACTCAGTAAAATTCCATACATCTGGCAATGCAATCAAAAACATCCTTCTTCATTATTGGCCAAAATAATTGGATTCTTACTGCTACAATTGGTTTTTTGTTAGGGTCCTAACCCGCACATAGGTAGAAAAATACATTCATATGTAATAAAGGTCAATAGTAATAAGGCCTTTCAATAAAATAGAATAAGGCAGATGTAAGAAGACCTAA
>CBVK0102276423.1:0-12363 GCA_900067695.1 Picea abies | reverse complement strand
GAAATTTAATAGTTTGGAAGGGAAACATTGTACTCTTTCCATTTTTTTTTGTACCTTATTGTACAGTAGCCCTAAGGCTGAAAATTCACAGAGCTAAAACCCAAGAAACGTTCTAGGTTGAAGGTAAAATTTTTGGTTTGCATTGAATTTAAAATTTTGAGAAATTTCCACACCTTTATGAATAATTTTTATCTTCACCGAAAAAGGTGCTTTCGACCTTGTGGCCCACTTCAAAGAGTTCACTATGATTTGTACCATAAATGAGGTGGATGTGGAGGAAAATGCTATTAGCTTGTTTGGGCAAACATTTCGAGGGAAATCCCTCTAATGGTTTGTTCCTCTCTCCCCATGCCACTATCAACTGGGATAATTTGGAAGTCTATTTTTTCATATTCCTTCCCTACTTCCATTGGAAGAGAACACTCAAACAAGAAACCTTTAATTTATTTGTTGAATTCTCTTTTCATAATGAGTATGGGAGTCCCATAAGAGGGAAAGTCGCTATCATTTCCAAAGTGCAATGGTTGCAACCTACTTTTAATGTTGATGTCCCCCACGAGAAAGATTTTGAAAAATATTATGCTATGAAAAGTGGAGACTTCTACATGTGCTCAAGCTTTTGGCAATTTTGATACAAGGACCTATGATGCGGTTGGTGATCCTCGTGCAAAATATTTCATGTGCTTTGTTGAAATGTTTGAAGTTTGTGATCAAGAAGTACACTCAAAATTTGAATCCAAAGTGTTGATTTGGCCTAATCATACCGATGATATTGACTCTAGTTATAGAAATTTGAACAATTAAAGGGGCATTGTCTAAGCATGTAGAGGAAGAGTTTGGTGTTCAAACTCATTCGCAAGTAGTTCTAAATATGAATAATGATTTTTCTAAGCATGATGATTATGTTGATGTGTACCTTGTTGATCCCGTGTATGATACAAATGGTGGACATTGCAAAGGAAGAAGATCAATTTAGGTATCTTTTGAAAGCAAAAGGATTATCTTAGGGGTGATCTTTCAAAAGTTGTGGGGAATATTCTTCTAGGAGGAGGATTATATAATCCTCATGGTGCTCCCATTTATGATTTTAATCTTGAAAAGCATGATAAAGAGGAACCAAGTTCAAACCATGACTTATTGACTCTTCTAAAAAATGGTTATAGATTTGAAGAAAAACAACAAGAGATTTACCCCTAAGGGCAAACTCAAAAAGAAAATTCACTATCTACCCCTTAAAAGGATGTTGATTCATGAAGAGAGGCTTTTCCAAGGACATCAAATATTTATGAAAATTGAAGAATTTGTGATGACATCTATTTGTTCAAAGCTACAAATTATACATGATGGTTTGTTTGCAAAATGTATCGTGGCATTAGCAATTGTGTTGGTTGGTAACTCAGAGTATGGAGTAAAAAAATTCAGTGGTGACTCAACATCAATACATGCATATTAGAAATGATCAAATGATGAGCTCAACACCCTTTTGCATGAACAAAACAAGCAATATATTTTGGTAAAGGAGATTTTGTCTCTTTTGGTTTTCATTCTTATTCTAAATTGACAATTTTCATCATTTGGGGGTTTGCACCGATTTTGTGTAAACTTGGATGGATCATGTTTTAGATCAATCAAAGTCTCATGGTTGTGGGTCTCTTGATATAGTATACATGAGAGTGTAGGGAGAACAATGGTTTTATCACGTTTCATAATTTGTAGTGTTGATACTTCGTCTCACAACCAAGCAAGCAATGACATCCTATTATCAATCAAATTTGTGCTTGGTTACATTGGTTATATGACTGTAGTTGATCTATCCTTGGGATTTGAGTGGTTTAAGGTAGGTAGGTTTTAGTAGTTTGTATAGTCTTAGTTCAAGTCTAGTATGTTTGTAATCCTAGTTATTTATGGTTTTCTTGCATTTCAACCATAGTTCTTAGGGCTTGAAACCTATGACTCTAAGCCCTAGGATAGGCTTGTGCTGAGATTTTGTCATAACCATAGGGGGCACTCTTCCATAGTTGGAGCCAGTTGTTACCCAAAATTTTGGGTACCCTAATTGTTTGAATATTGAGATTCATAATCTATTCTAGTTCTTTTTGGCTTCTTTAAGGATTTTCTTTGATGGTTTTGAATGAATTAAAGGGGTTTCACTAAATCTTGGCTTCCTCAAGATTTAGTGTACAACAAAGGAGGATCATGTATGCTTTGTTGGTGAATTTAATGGACATTTGCAAGGTTGTTGGACCCTAGATCATATCATTTTCCTCCCATTGGAAAAAAGGTAGTTTGGGCATACATTGTTAAGTATTTTAGCACTCATTGAAGGGGTAAGAAACCTTGGCCTCCTTGAGCTTTTGGTACATAAGAAAGAGAGGATCTTGTATTCTTTGTTGGTGAATTTAATGGACTTTTGTAGGGATGTTGGAGCTTGGATCACATGCCTTTTGCTAGAAAATTGGTAGTTTGGGAAGACATTGTTAATTATTTGAGTTCTCATTGAAGGGTTAAGTAGCCTTGGCTAAAATTTGTATATTATATTTTCCCTATGTGCATTCAAAGTTATAGGGTGGGTTGTTGGTTAGTGTCACGGTGATAAATATTTTGATTGCCCAAGAGGTCACAGATTCAAGGCCCAAGCCTTCATTTTCGAACTTAAATACTCTGTAGGAAAAATGAAATTATGTTTCAGCCTTACAACTCTAGACAAGTTCAAAGTTTTGTATTTTTAGGTACTACATAGGTCTCTCCACAAACCCAATGATATTCTTCAATGGATCCTAAAATTCTATTGAGTTTGTCATAGTGGGTTGATTTTGGTCTCTATGTTCTTCGAGTTACACAACTTCTAGACTAGACTCGTCAATATTTTAGAAATATCAATGTAGTCTCGGGTCTATGGGACCTGGAGAAAATTTCAAGATTAATGTATTTGGCGATCTAAGAACCCCTTTAGATGCTCAATGATGTCAACATCCTAATCACTCTAGAAATCGACAACTAGGTTAGTGGACAATGTCAACTCAATAATCACTCTAGAAATCGACAACTAGGTTAGTGGACAATGTCAACTCAATACAATAAGGGCACTAATGAAGTGCCCCTTGGCACCGCCCAAGATGTCACATCAACATAATGACATCGAAAATACTAAGTTGGCATCACACATGCAGTAATTTTAAGCTTCCATGTGGTAGGGTGGCATCACACTCATCCAATCAATAGGGTTATTATACCACACCTGGCCTAATCAATAAGTGTTGTATCAACTGCCACATCACCATCCAAGGGGTAAGGCCTTGTGCATTTGCAGAAATTCTTCTTATAAGTGTTTGAGCCTTCTAATTTAGGTAATTAATTGCATTTTAGAAAGCTTTTGAATTCACCAAGCTAGGTCATTTTAGTCCTTCATGTTTGAGACTAATACAAGTGTTTCTATGGATGTTGCATTGAAATTCATTTCATTGTATAATCTTCTTAGGTCTAGGAAGATGGGGAAATATGAGCTTTTAGGTTCTCAACATCATAAGAAATGACATGGACTTGAGGCTACATTACGTTTGACTCGAAGGACAAGAAAGGAGTTGAGTTTCCACACCACAACGTAAAAGAGCAATTGGTGCCACACTTGCTTGCATGTTATCTCTAGTTATCGAAGTCAAGCGATTCGATACGTTATATAAACACTTCTAACAAGAGAATATTTAAATACCAAATTATGGAGTTGTGTCTTCTCTTTATGTTATCTTTATTTATCGGCTCCAAAAGAGATCGAGTGTATCTGAGGAATTTAGCCAAGGCATGCACAAAGAAAGGAAATCCCCCCAACGATAAAGGACACTCCAGCATGGTACCCATCCAAGGAAAACATAGGGACATGTTGTTGAGTCATAAAATCCCATGTCACTATGACGACATTAGCATTGTTGACATGACATGTGCATGTACCAATCATGTTTTTCCATATGGCGTTGATGATTCTTGTAGGGAGAAATGAAGAGATGCATGACAACTCTAAAGGATGCCACATGGTGGTATGGGTTCACATCAACTAAGTAAGACAAAGCTTATTTTCGTTTAAAATTTATGTCTTTTTTGGATTCCAAGCATGACTTTACTAAGCCTCTCAATCTTTTCAAGTCCATTGGGCTAGGTGATTGGGTTCTTTGTGTTCTATTAATTGCAACATTCTCCCAATGAACTCAACAATTACCAAAAGGTTATTTTAATACTACTTCTTGTCAATTGGGCCAATGATATTTGGGACCTCATGATATTTAGGATGCACAACTCTTGTTATGGCCCTAACAATATCCATAACTCAATTTAATAGATTTTTGGATCTATGAGCAACTCGAGTATATTTAAGGGGTCATAACAAGGATTGCACAAGTAATGAAATCCACTAGGTACTATAAGACCTTTCCATGACAACAATTAAAGGAAGATCAGAGAACGTAATGTAAGCAATATAAGAGGATAGTTAGTGATGACTAGGCACAAGAGGAACGTTGAAGACATGTGCGATTCTCTAAGTTTACCATGTGACAATGATGACATCAACATCGTTGACCTACTAGGTGTGTGGACCAATCCCGTGACACACTAACATCAATAGATCCAAGTCAAGAAAGTGTGTTGATCCCTTAGAAAGTGTCATGTGGTAGTGGCGATACTATGGTTTTTAAATGATAGAAGGTGTTTTTCATCTAAAAATTGTGTAAGTGTCAAGCCCAAACTTAAATGAGATTTCAACAAGTTCTATAAAATTGCAGGTCCATTGGACTAAGAAAATTCCACCCTTTGTGCTTTCGGAAGGATAAGAACTTATACATAGACTCGATTCCATATTTCAATACATTGCATGTATCATTTGGGATTACTTGGTAAGTATATACATCATATCGAGGAACTAGGGTTTCGAGGTGGTGATGGTTCCTAGGGTTTTGGTGTGGCAACTAGATCAAGGATATCACCATGGAGCTTTGTGTATTTGAAGATGGTATAGGTGGGGACAATGAAATCATGGCTGGGGGTTTGTCGACTCCATAATTTTTGCATTTTGACTATTCAATCATGGATGCAAGTGGTGGAAGGCTCATAATGTTAGGTCAAGGCCATTCATTTGGAAGTTAGGGGCACAATCTTGAACTGTAGCAATGATAGTGAGGTCAGGTTTGCAGAGTGATAAGACAACTTATTCAAGGTGGAAAGTATGGAGAATGATGGTAGTGGAAGGGAATCTCAACATATAGATTGGTCCATGAAAGGAAATGATGTCACCGTGACTGTGAAAGAGGTGGTTGATATTGGGATTAATGTGACACATAGAACTATAGGGGAGATCAATGTTATCAGAACCGGACAGGTCGTTGAACCGATCGACCCCAAAAATGTGAACTGGATTAGAACTAGAAAAAAATTGGACCAAAAAATACATAAAATATTCAATTTTGGAAAAAAAAACATATACATTCATGTGCTTCCATATGAATACAAACCATTATACACAAATATGTAAAGTTTCTCATGTATATAGCAAGTACGAGTGCATATAACTAAAAGAGCACCGAGGTGCAATCCATCTTTGAAGCAAAATTCACTAACAAAGAGGCTCTAAATGGCCTCTAGAGTCCAAAAAAAATCATGCTACAACTCTCAAACATCCTAAAACAATTAATGGTAATGTTAAAAATTTAAGTTATCCTTTTACTTTAAGAATTTAATATTACCATTAATTACTAGGGTGAGTGAACTCTTTAAATAACGTTAGTAGGGCCCTAGGGTTAGGTATTTTTCTTGCAAATAACTTAATTTATTGGTTGTATTTTTTCTAAGTTTTGGTGGTCCGTAGCCGCACCATACGACATTGTACCAAACAATTCGGTTTGGTGCTTTAAGATTGGTTTTGTACGGAACCGACCAAAAATGATTGGAAACCCTGAACTAGACTGGGAAGGCCTCGAACTAGGTCAAAACGACTAGTTTTGCTCGTTACGATCTAGTTCTGATAACATCGGGGAAGACATGTGGGATTTAGAGGATATAGTTATGGAGGAAGAAGTCGGGGTTTTGAAGACGTAGGAGGATAGAAAGGAGGTGAAGAGCACAAATTTGAGTGCTAAAAGGGAGAAGCACAATCTAAGGTGTGTCAAGTTCAGAGTAGAAAGAATGAAATTGATCATGGGACAATATGTGGTTATGGACTAGGTGCTAATGTATTAAGCTATGGCCCTTGTGGGAAAGTTTTTTGGGAGGTTGATATTTTATAAATCCATGAGTATGTGGATCAAGAAGGTGTCGAGGAAACAGTTAGGATATGCCCCAATATATCTCCCTAGGAGCACCATGGGGGCAATGAAACAATGAGGGGAAATAGGGTTGGTCAATAAAATGATATTTTTATCATTGTTTCCATGTGTCTATTCCCCAAGCCTCTATACATTTTGTATTATTTTCCTTATGTTTTATTTCTGCAAACTTTGTGAAAGGGCACATAGTCCTCATGCAAGGGGGATGTTCATGCAAGCCTTGGCTTGGAAAACCATTGATCCATGCTACCATTCTCTCATAGTAGAACACAGGTTGGGTATGTTGGTATGTTGATGTTGAAATTGCATTGTGCCAAGAGTGAGTCCATTGCTTAGCTTTGTTTCCATGTAGGTATGAAGAAACCATGGATGTGTATATGTATAATTGTTACAACTAAGATTCACTAGTTCCCAACATTAGATATTTCCTAGCCAATATGTGTGAGAGAATTGAAGGGAAGTGGGATAGCCCAAGAGACTATTTGATAGTGAAGGTTATCCCATCCCTTATGTTGTGCAAATCCAAGAGGGAAAGAGAGGCTGGAGAATGGGACTGTAGTATAAATAATGGTCTAAGAGATAATATCGTGGTTGTAATAATTAGAATTTGGGTTGAGTGAGGAAAACCATAGCCATAGCTAGTAAATTCACCCTTTTTGTTTCATTGCTTGGCACTAAGGTGGAGACTACTCGAGTTGGTGCCTATGATTGGGAGGAAAAACACTCCCATGGAGATATTTCCCCAATTGAAACCTAAAACATATAAGTATTATAGACTTTATTATCGATCGGATGATGTTAAATGTTGTTGTTGCTATTGTATATGAGAATTATGTACTTACATTCTTGAATATAAAAGGTTGGAAGTTAGCTTTGGCTCAGGAGGGCATTCTCGGTTGTCTAGTATATATTTGTATGTAGATTTGAGGTTGTTACAACCATATATTGTAATGGGGAGGGCATAATAATGCCTATGTTATGTAATTTTATTTCTAGCCATGTTAGTTTGTTGTAAATGGCCTTATGGGTACTTGAGAAGTGGCCAAAATCATGAGGGAAATGTAATTATTTTTTTGAGGAAGTGTTGGTTATGTATACTACTATAATTTCGATGGATCAATTGTTATTATTCAATGTATGACCTTAATATATGTTTTATATGTTGATATTGTTGATCATACTCATGGGTATTGAATTAATTTGTTGTGGGAATAATATATTTTATTGGTAAGTTTTATTTACCTATCAATTCTATGTAAAAGTTTTGATTTCAATTGAACTAGATGGTTCGATAAGTTAGCAAGTGGTACCAAAGCAAGAAGTTGGTGAAAATTTGGTGATTTCAAGAAGCACCCCATATCCTCAACAAAGCACAGAGGGTGTTGGATATGTTACATCCTAGGTGGAGGACAACCATTGCAATAAGAGGTTGGTACAAACTTGATAAACCTTCTTCCTTTATTGTTGAAAAAATCTTAAATGATATTACTAGAGCGACAAAGACTTCTACCCCTCAAAAGAGACATAGTTGATGTTGTCATGAGGAAAAAATGATGTATGGACATAGGGATGTTGAGGAGGTTCCAAAAACAAAGGCTTGGGATATTATTTTCATAATGAAATCTAGAAGAGGGAATCCTCCGTAAAAAAGATAAAAAAATGCAAAGATGTTTCTACATTGGTTGATCTTGAAGAATAAGGGGACTAGGAGGAGGTTTCAGTGGAGGTTTATTTACTAGAAGGACAACAAACTGACTTGAAGAGGGGAACATGTAGACAGGCTGACAAAACAATGATTATTAAATAAGTGATCTCCAATCACATTGGTGGTAGTGCTACCTTGGGGGGAAAGAAAAAGGTAGCAAAGAAGAAGGTGGTGGATGTCACTAATAACATCAACACTACATACTTGTCTAATGAAGAATATGTTCCCCTTGTTAATAAAAAATACCAACTTTGATCGACCAAGAAGAAATGTATAGATATGGAGCATTTGTGATGGAAGGAGGATTGGGTCAAGATCAAAGTTGTATATTGTTGGTCTTGGCATGAAATCACTACTCAATCAAGCTAAGTTTCAATCATATAGAGAATTTATTTCAAGTAAGCAAATGTAAATTTAAGGGGTGCTTAGAGTGAGGAAAGCCCAATCCAAGGGTTTAAAATGAGTTTTATCTCATACAATATTAGAGGGTTAGGGAGTGCCCATAAGGGAAAATCCCTATAGAGAATGGTTATTGTTCATAAACTAGAGGTGATGTTGGTAATGGAGTCTTTACTTGATGCAACGAAGGAAACAGGTTTATTGATGGTTGCATTCCATGGTTGGTATTTTGAGGCAACCATAATGTAATGTAACTAGCCATCTTTGCAAATATTTTGAGGTGACAAGGTACTCAAATTCGCCATAAACTTTTGCTTTGATAATCAATGGAAATGAAAATCAATTTCATTGGGAGGATTTAGCATTTAATAGTGGAAGCACGACTACGACAACCTTAAGACATTCAATTCAACCTTAAACATTAATGCAGTCCTATGATGCATTCATCTATGATTATGCAAATTAAATATAAAAATATAAAATTGAACAAGCCATAAATAATAAAATGTAGAATAGAAAACACAATATATCAACAATTTTTGCATAATTATAGCACAATAAAATTACACTTCTCTTTTTGGAAAAATGATCCTTCAATTGGCTGCAAACAAAGGACATTCGCTCTAGCCTTAGATTCTCTATCACACTTTGTCTTTCTGTGATAGAGGCCACCCTCAAATTAAGGCTATGAATCCACAAGGGTGAGGTCCTAAGGTCTTGCTCTAAGTCCTCTTACACAACCCATAACCCCAAAAAAATTCATAGGTAAGGAATCCCTCTACAACTATCCCAATAAATCAACACTATTCCCCCTTAGCTCTCACTCCACTAGGAATGGGATCCCCTTATCTGCTACATAGTCCCTCAAGCTATCACAATTCCCTTCTAGTGCTCGAGCATAGGCAGGCCAGGGAAGATCTATGTTGGGATTCCATGGTTAAGTCACTAACTAAAATTCTCTCTCCCACTACCCCCCTAAAGCCTCCTACAAGCTCCCTTTCACTTCCCCCACATATGGAATCATAGTCCCCCATCTCTTTTTCAATCCTTCTTTGTTGCAATCATCAAGGATTTCATATTATAATCGAATGTACGATTACAATTCACATATGGTATTGTCTTACAACCATATCTTCATTACATCTACATTTACAGTGGGGTCAAAACTGAGGGTATTACATTCCTCTCCCCTTAAATTTGCACCTTGGTGCATATCAAAACTGTATACAATAACAAAATTTTACATCAAAACTTAAAATAGACGTGGGTATGCCTCTCACATGGCATCCTCTAGTTCCCACATTACTTCTTGGGGGTTGTAGTGGATCCATTAGACCTGTATCGTTCCTATTTCTTTATTCCTGAGAAATGTGACATTTTTCTCTAGGACACATACTAGTTGTACCTGAATATCTCCTTCTAGATCCACCTAGATCAAAGCCCAATCATTGACATGGTTAAGATTAAGTATATACTTGTTTAAAAGTGATACATTAAACATATTATGAGATTTTAAGCTAGCCAACAATACAAGCTTGTATGCAACAAGCCCTATCCTATCTAAGATTTCAAAAGGTCCACAGTATCTAGCTACGAACTTAGGACAACTTCCCAACTTCAAGGAGCTCTTCTTTGGTCCAACTTTTAGGTATACATGTTTCACAACCATTAACTCTCTTGGTACCCTACCTTTGTCTGCATAACTCTTTTTCCTATCCTATGTTGCCTTCAAATTTTTCTTGATCTTAACCATATTCTCTTCCATTTCTTTGGGCAATTATGACCCACGTACTACTCTATCTGCTAGATTGTCCCTATTGATTCGAGTATTGTACTTTCAACTATACAAAGCTTCAAATGGACTCATCTTCAAAGAAACATGATATCCATAATTATATGAAAATTTCATTAAATACAAGTAATCCTCCCACTTGGATGACTTGTCCATCACTTACATTCTTAGCATATCCTCAATCACTTGATTAATTCTTGTTCATTTCCCATTTGTATGTGGAAGACATGTTGTACTTAATTTTAGACTTGTTTCAAATCCCTTGAACAACCCTTTCCAAAATTTTCAAGTAATCTTCAGATCTCTGTTTGAAACACTTGCCTTAGGTATCCCATGCAATCTAGCAATCTCTTTCATGTAACATGATTGAGGATCATGAATTTTTAGATTTGGTCCAAAATGAATGGAAGCATTATGATGAAGGCATGGATGATTCTATGATGTTCCAGTTTAGTGATAATCTAAAGGGGATCAAGAAGAAAACAATTTAGTGGGAAAAGGTAAAGTACAAGGATTAACATAAGCAAATATGGAACCTAGAAGAAGAGATTGCAAACATATTCAAATCCAATATGAGTGGTATTTTTATTGAAGAATATTTGGGGAATATTAAGAATTTGTAATCCTAAAAAAAATTCTTTAGAGTGGAAGAATCCAGATGGAGACAAAAGAGTTGAGATATTTGGTTAGCTTAGGGAGATGAGAATACTCGTGTCTTTCACAACTATGCTAGAATGAGAAAGAATATAAATATTATATGGAGCATTACAAATGGAGAATGTGAGCAGGTGAACAAGTTTTGAGCCATTGTTGAGGTAGGCACTTCACATTTTAAACAATTGTTTTAGGAAACTCCAAGAGAAAATATAACTAAAATTGTGAAGATGGTTTCCTTTTTCCCTGGTTTTGTAAAATCATGAATGAAACATGACACTTATGGATAATATTTCTTTGGTAAAATTGGAAGGATTGCTTGACTCTTTTTGGAAGGATAAGAGCCCTATAATATATGGATGGCCCATTAAATCCTTTGATGGTTTCTTTGATTTGTTGGGGAAAGATTTGTTGTTGGTTGTTGAAGAATCAAGGAAAGTAGGGAAGGTCATAGGTGCCATAAACACTACCTTCCTTGAATGATCCCCCAAAAATAGGTACCTTGCAATGTGGTTTACAAGATCATATCTAAGGTCATATAAATAAGACTTAAGCCAGTGGTATCCCTTGTTATCTCAAGTGAGCAATTTGGGTTTATGAACGATAGAATCCATGAAGCTATAGGTATTGCTTTGGAAGGTATTCATTCAATCAAGGTAAGGAAATTTCTCTCCGTCATCAAATTGGATCTACCAAAGGCTTGATAAAGCAAGTTGGTCCTATTTAAGATCCATGATGCTACATGTGGGTTTTTGTTGTGAATTTGTTAAATGGGCGAATGGAGCTTTTGAGGGTCTATGTATGTTCCCTATGTGTAGGTGTGCGGTTAAATCCATTTTTTATATGTTTGTAGGTTGTCATTTATCCTAAAAAGTGTGGGAAACAACAAAAACCTTAATTCGAGGTGTTGGTATGTGAGATGGAAACATGTTGGAAGGAGGTTCTTAAGTATTAGTGGGCAGATGATAGGGTTTTTGAACATGATGGCTAACCATAAATGCCATGATATTTGAAGATTTCAGTAGAACTCCCTAATAGGTTTTCTTCAAACTACAATATTTCTATGAAGCCCTTAAGAAAGGGATATAGATGATAGAATGATAAGGTTTTTGAACATGAATATTTACCATTAATTGTGTTTTGTGAGCTATGGATAACTGTAAATACCATGATATTTGAAGATGCTAGTAGAATTCTCCTATAGTTTTTCGTCAAAACACAATACGTATATGAAGCCCTTAAGAAAGGGATATTCATCAAGGCCCCAATGCAGGTGGGGGAATTTCATATTGGTAGAGGGTGACCATGGTGTTTTTTTAATGGTGCTTTAGAGGGGAATATAGAGATGTGTGTTAAATTTAGAGCTGCTATTAAGTTCTTTTCAATTTACTAGACAATAATAGCATAAGCAGGATCACCGAGAGGAACACAATCACAAGGTACACATCATTTTATACTGGGAAACCCTCATGGGGGAGAAAACCCAGCAAAAACTTCCTTAATAT
>CBVK0102276406.1:0-10922 GCA_900067695.1 Picea abies | reverse complement strand
TGAGATAAGGTTCTTCTAGCTACCGCTATCAATGATGAAGTGCAGTGGGGTACCCTTCACCCACATTTGTGAATGAAAAAGGATCTCGCCTTCCTCTGGCTCATCTAGTTCACTGGGTTGGAGCTTAGTGATAGCAACGGTAGCACTAGGTTCTACATCAATGATCTTTCTCCCCCTTTATGGTTCTGACTCGGAGTCAAAACCTGCATCTGATTTAGAGAATTTCACCTCAGCAACCAGCAACTACTTTGAGAGGCAATCAATAGTGGTATGTCAGGGACTCTTATGGAAGTCACACCACTTCCCAGTATTTTTCTTTGTTTTTACGGTGTCCTTCTTTTCTTGTGGCCTGGACTAGTTTTCCTAAGGCGATCTATATTTTCTCTGTCCTTTGTTCTGCGGGTTGGGACCGCCATTTCTTGGATTTTGCTGTGAGGAGTTCCATGGCCCAAATTTTTGTGTCTTTTGTTTGATCTTCTGCTCGATTTTGATGGCATATCGATAGGTCTTTCCCAAGGATGATATGTCCAGAAACTCCATTTCGTCCTAGATGTATCTATGCAGACCGTCGTGATACTTGAGCATTAGATGTCACTCAGAATCTTTGATACTCATCTTGGTGCACAAGGTATGGAAGATATTTGTGAACTCGAGCACTTCTTGGTCTCTTTCCTTCCACAGTGCGGTCCATTTTATATGCAAGTCATCATAACTTCCAATAGGGTAGTATTGTTCCTTAATAGCATCCCTGAAGGACTCCCAGGTGATCGCGACTATAAATAATGAGGGTTCATTTTTTATATTTTTCTCACAGAAAGTTTCCCACCAATTTTTGACATGGGGAATGACTTTAAGGAGCGCAAAAGTAATATTTTCTCTATTCGATAATTCATGGACAGAGAAATACCCTTCTAGTAGATTCAACCATTTGTCTATAGCATCTACGTCTATCTGACCTTCAAATATTGGAATATCGAAGTTGATTTGTACCTTGAAGGGGGCGATGTCTCCGTTTAAGGAAGATGAATCGCTTGTTGGTA
This sequence comes from Picea abies, assembly GCA_900067695.1. NCBI lineage: Eukaryota > Viridiplantae > Streptophyta > Pinopsida > Pinales > Pinaceae > Picea > Picea abies. The sequence continues at coordinate 9,882 of CBVK0102276406.1, read as the reverse complement.
GTCGCCGAAGGATTTGCGCAAAACTATCCATCATCTCGTTCCTCATTTGTGTGAGGGATTCCTCGAGAAAAATTTTGAAGGGATCTCCTGGCTTGTCGTCTTTCTTTTCTCCCACCATGAGAGGTCTCTTGGGCATATGAGAGATTTTTTCCTCAAGAGAAACAAGCTCGAGACCTAATTCTTTGTATCCTGATCTCGTTGGGGACATGCATTAAGAACGACAAGGAGCAGACTGCTCTGATACCACAAATCTGGATTTTATGAGAAGAATGAAATGAATATAGATTATTATCAAAAGATGCTTAACATAGAATAATAGATATACAGTAAAACTAGTTTCTATTCAATAAGGAAATAAGATGAAACTATAAAATGCAACGGAAAACAAGCTTGTTAGAATGGTGGTGGCTTATCTCTGAGAAGATATGTGATGGTTGCGCTCATTCACCAGAAGATGATTACAATGAGGCTCTCAAGGCATTTTTACAATAAACAAGAATGTCAAAAACCCTAGACATCGAAAACCCTAACTCTAGGAGATGAAGCGCCAAAAGTCATGTCGGCCCCATTTGGGTAAGGCAGTACATCAACTTCCCAGGGTCATAAATTTTTCATACGATCTTTGTTTTAGGCACACGATAGCCCATTGCAAAGGTCTATCTAAAGAATTCACATGTTTCCTGTGGAGATCCCTACGCATGTTGATTGTGACAAGCCCTAAAAACATTGTTTAGGGCCTCAAAACGACCCCAGAAGTCAGGGACCCAAAAACTAGGAAAAAACTGGAAAACTAGAAAATTGCCAAAATGAGCCAGTTGGAATAGGTGGGAGGCCACCGACATCCATTTGGATCATGTTGTCCACTAATTGTTGCATTATTTCTTGAATTATATCTTTAGGATTATTTCTCAAAATACCTCTTATGTCAAAACCATTTGACACATCCATCTACTCTTCCAACTCTGCAACATTCCTACAGTCTTCATTAATCACATCATTTGCAATCCAATTTTCAAAAAATATCATCTCACCTTCAAGATTCATGACTGAATGTTGAAGGTGAGTTTTACATTCATCATTTCTATGTCCACCATCTTCATATATACCCATATTCTTTGAATTAAATTGAACATCAAGAATTATTGATTAAGCATGTGTGAACATTCCTCATCTATCGTTGCATTTTCTTTCCTTATGGAATCCTGATTATTCGGCAAATTCTCTAAAAAATTTAATTCATCCTCAAAATCAGTGAGCACAATATCAGAGTGTTGTCCTATTTCTTCTCTTATGACAGAATTGTGTATTTGTCTTCCTTCTCTTCCTTCAATACCTACAAAAACATACCAATGATCACTTTTAAAACCATGAGACTCTAAAGTCTTTGTTGATGCTTCCAACACCATTCCTCTTTGTTCAAATGCAACATCAATTCTCTGATTTTCTTCTCCTCCTAAATCAATTTTCTTCAACAATTTATCCAACAGTTCTGCAACATAACACTCCTCTCCAATTTTGTTTTGGCCATCCTTATGAGCCAAATCTACCTTGTTTTATGCAAAAATAAAATCCTTTGATTGTCTTCTAGCAGTCCATTTGTTTGGTAGTGTATGGTATTCCTCTTGGCTACCTTCATGAGACAACATAGCCTCATTATCCATCAGAATGAAATTCTGATCTTTCCCTTTCAAAATGTCTTTGTACTTTTCCTTTTATTCTTCCATCTTCATGACAGCTTCAAGTGATTGTCTATCGCCTGCTTTACCTGCAAACATACACAAATTATCATTTTTAAAAACATTAATTCCTTCAACCTCTCTTGATTCCTTTGTCAGTATATATTTATCATGTTGATTTGAACTCTTCAAAGAGTCTATGAGACTGTCAACTAGTTTCCTCTCCACATCATCCTCTCCAAGGATCTCCTTGCTCTAGTTCACAATAGTGAACTCCTTATTCTATTGTCAATGGCCTGAATCTAAAATCATCTTCTATGAGTTTCTCCTTCTTCATCAAAGCATTCATCCTCTGCTTCAATTCTTCTAAGCTTTTCCTAAGCTTATCCTCATATAACTGCATCATTGGCCATTAGACTTTCTTTTTCATACTCCATCCATGTCTTTGGTTCTCTTGCATCTCTTCCTCTTGTAGCAGCTTCATCATGTAACTGAATTTACCTTTTATCTCAGTCATCTCTCTGTCAAACTCTTCTTGACTCATCTTCTCTATGTTATCTCAGTCATCTCTCTGTCAAACTCTTCTTGACTCATCTTCTCTATGTCCTTTACCTTGGCACATTTCCTTCTACTGTGGTTTTCCTTTGAACCTCTGCAATGACATTCAGCAGTCATTGTCTTCCCCTCTTTTGTGAACTTCATATGTTGACCTATGGACTGCCTCTAAGCATTCTCTTAACAATCCTCCATACATGTCTTTATACCAATTCAAGCTTCCCTATAAGAATGACCTCTTGGTACCTAATTGGTTATCTGTCTCTGGAATCACCTTTTCAGCAACTCCTTTGCCCCTCTTGGGCCTATACAATACTCCACTTCCTCTGAGAACATTCAACTTTTTCCTATTTGTCCAACTATCAGCTGGATTACTAAGGTTCCTTGCCACTGCTTAAGATTCTTCACTTTCTCTTCTCACAACTTGTTCTCTATTAAAACACCTCTCAGCTGTAATGATGTTAACACTCTCTTTGTCTACAACCTAAAATCTGCAAACAAAACTCAAAACCAAAGTTAAAATAAAACACACCATATCAGCCTTCAAGATCTCTACATGATCTTGTTCCACCATTCATTTTCACTTGAATGGACTACTCTTTGCATCTGCCTGTCGGATTTTCCCTAAATATGAATTACTTTTTGTAGAATATCTTGACCTCCTTATGCATTCTCTTATGCATACTATTTGATCCAGAAAACCATTCTTATCAGATTTCCAATCTAAACTCCACCTTTACATTTTGTATCTGGAATTTTCCTTAAGAGCATCATCCAATTCTTCAATATTCATCTTTGCTTTTGCCTTTGTGTGCATGTTGCCTTTATCAGATTAAAATCTGAATCTTCTCCTAAGAACTATACATGTCCTCTTTCCTCTGTGTGCATATCAATGTGACAATGGATACCTTTCATCATTATCTCTGTAATTATAATTGAGCAATTGATTCGCTTGGATACCAAAAATGATGCACCTCCTGAGCAATTGATTCGCTTGGATACCAAAAATGATGCACCTCCTGTGCTTTACCCATATTTATGCACTCAAATTACTCCTCAAGTACTCTAAACCCACAAAGGGGTGTCCTAGGATTGATCTGCTCCTCACCTGATTCGATCACTAACAAGATCGAATTTTGAACTGTTTGTCAACTATTTTGTTCGCTTCATTTGTTGGCCCTGGTTTCCATAAAACCATTCCCCGTGACCGAGGTCTTAATATCAAGGTGTTGATCTTTCCCATCCCTTAACTCCTCATGGTCTCCCTATTATCTCCAATTCAAAAACAGAGTGCTAACTCAGTTAACTCTCCTATTGATCTTCATAATGGAAAGTTGCTCACTGGCAATGGAACCGACGTAAATCGTTGACCCGCCAATCGTCGAAGATAAATGGTCCAACTTTATTGTGGAACGTGAAGTTGCACAGTCATTAATCCACCCTTTGATCCCCACAATAGATCGCATCCCTTGATCTGTCTCCAGCGCAATCCAATGGTCACGACTTAATCAGTCGTTGACTTGACGGTTCTCCTTCCTCTATATCTAGATCTGACGGTTGTTGTTTGATGATTATCAGGTTACTCCTTTCTCATGATATGATGGTCTATAGTGCTCCTAGATGGATGATCTAACAAATGTTGAGTATTTCTTGCACGATTTTGATAGAACGGTCCTCATCTATTGTTGGGGTGATCTAACGGTTGTTGAGTCTTTAGCCTGTGATCGTGATGATCTTTCTCCTCTATTGTTCTGTAGGATCATCAATCCTTCTCATGATTTATGATCACTGGATTAACATTCTTTGATCTCGTTCAGAAGGTGGGATTGTTCTAGTCTTTCTCTAGAATTCTTCTTCTCCATAGATCTCGTTCATGGTCCTGCACACAAAAACCTATACCTGCAATAATGAACTTGCACCTACAATTGCATAGTCTCAACTATATACAAACTTATCCTTCGTCCTCAGAGGTATACATTACACAAACATAAATTCATAGGCTTTTTAGTGATATTCAAATAGAGTATTTGTTTCTCATTCATATACAAATATTGTACATACAATAATACAGGCTTGCATGCCTTCTTTTTCCTCGATCAAATCAACAAGATTCAATCCTCATTCTATTGCCCCGATTATCATTCCATTGGCCACACGCAATGCCTCTAAGGCTTACAATAATATACAAAAGGGATTATGAATTGTTTATGGTTCAGATCCAACAAATCCTCAATAGATTCCTAAGAATCCTCTCTAATCCACTTTCCACTCAACCAAATCCCTATTCTAGCCTCTCCTAATCCCTAATATCCTCATGGGATCTTCACAAGCCCAATATCTCTCATTTTCTCACATATTCAAGAACATTTACAATAAAAACCTGACACACATATTCCTCACTCAAACCACTCAAAACATAGGAAATTACAAATANNNAAAACACAAGACCTCCTAGTCTAGGCAATTGTACAATAATTTGGAAGCAAGATTCTCCTGCATCAATTAGTTCTTAGTTATACTATTACTTATTTGTGACACCATGGGATGTGAATCTTAAAATAGTTTTTCACTTTGATCTCCTAATGTAACAACTATATGTGTACCTTGGGGTTAATGCATGCCTTGGAAGATAGATATAGTAATTTTCCAAAACTATTTTAGATAATTCATTCAAATTATTCAGTTCATCAAAAATTGTATCAAATTATTTAGCAAATAATTTTAGTCTTTTGATTTGATTGTATTTTTTTCCAAATTGAATTCGTTGAATTCTTTCTTCGAGAATAAATAATTCCATAAAATATTTGCATGAATGGAGTGTTTTAACAACCATACATAATATTTTATCATCGAATTCTAAATAGTGTTTTTCACACATCTTTCCCAAGTATAATTTTGCACCCATCATTTCAAGAAATATGACGTATAGTACCTCTTCCCCTATAAGCTCAACGCCATTGTAAGTAAGGAAAACCATGACTTGATATCAATAAGAGAGATTAAATTGAAATTTTTGCATGAAAGGTGGGAATACTCACCACTATACTACTATTAATAATAATAATTTAATTTCTAGGTCACCATCAAATTGGTGTATGAGATTTCTTTGTTTGTGGGATAAGATACCCTCTTTATGCAAGAATTTGATTGCTAAAGTCTATGGAGGTGTACATACCCTATTGCCTCTAAATTTAAACCTGTCACTTTCAAGGAGGAAATACATGTTCTTAATCATTATGTCCACTCAAGTTGTACATGATTATGAGTAGATATTGAAGAACCTCAATTTTTCCAATAATTGTTTTTTTAAAGAGATTTGAAAGACAACTTGCTTTGTTTTTGAAATATTGAACTCTCATATTCAGAATCAGTTACAGACACAGAATGAACATCTACAAAGTTCAAAAAGTAAAATGATAACAACAAAAAATAAAAAATCAAATGCATTATCCGAGAATCAAACCCAAGTTTATACTGTGGCATGGTACTACTCTACCACTAGACCACTGGTGTAGATATAATAAATAAGGTATGGCTTAATCTCTCCGATGTTTTATACTATGATATCAGTTTAATTTATCTGATTTCATGTATTGTGATTTCATGTTTTTTTCACTTTCTCAATTCTCTTATGTATACACTCTTTCCTCCCTAATTTTGTCTTATGTATACACTCTTTCTATATTTTCTTATCTATGAAAACTAAGGGAAATAATTATTTATTTGTCTTAGTTTTTGAAACAATCAAATTTTCTAGTAAACACTCCACCCATCATTAAAAAATATTATTTGCATTTATTTGTATATTATTTACATTGATAAAAGTTAACAATTTTAAAATTGATAAAATGTTGATTGATTTTATTATTTACATTGATAAAAGTTAACAATTTTAAAATTGATAAAATGTTGATTGATTTTTATATTTGATATATAGTTTAATAGTTGTGACATGAAATCTTCTTGGTATTATAATTTATTGAGTTGCGTTTTATAATTGATTAATGTTGGTTGATTTTTTATATTTGATATAAAGTTTAATAGTTATAACATGGTGTCTTCTTGATATTGCAATTTACTTACTTGCAATTTATTGTATTGTACCATCTTGCATAATTTTGTAACTTCTATATATTTTAGGATATTGTGAATTATAATGCACCAATTATATATATGATATTTTAGGTCATATAGATGTGTGATTAACATATGCTTATCATGTGTTTTTTTATCTATATAATTAGCCTATGTGATTATTGACATAGGTTATCACTTTAACATGAATTCTATTTTTAATTTTTGAATATATTTATGATATTTATGTTGTTATATGGGATTATTTTTCTAATTACAAGGTGCATTGTTTTTGTTAATTTCATTTAAACTCAGTAAACATAAATAAAATGTTAATGATTTTTTTTTACCCAGAAATTTATTTATGCTAATATAAATTCTGAAAAATCATTCATTAAATTTACAGTTGAGTTATTTAACTAAAATGAATAGCAGAAGAAAATAGAAACCAAGCACATAAAATAGGAAGACACCAGAAATACCCTGGAAACCTCGGTGTGGGGAAAACCAGCAAAGGAGGGGCTTTATTGGCTTCAGAGGAATTTATTTACAGCAACAGAAAATTCAAAAAAAAATTATAGCCCAGCAAACTTGGACTGCATTTTCGGTGCCTCTTTTCTGGCCTGCTTTTTCAGCACTGAAAAATCGACCCTGCCTTTTTGTCCTTTGTCTATGCTAGAATGGCATGCACTCAACTCACTTCCTCTACTTCTAAGTCCCCCTTCCTCACTCTACAGAATCAACTTCCTCTTCCTCAGCCAACACCTTCACTAATTAGCTCAACACACAATGTGTTATGTCCTTCACCCTCAACGTCCTTTTATCACTCTAACTCACATTTTCTTTATTCTTCTAGAAGACTCCAGAAATTCACTTTAGTGAATTATTAATTTCCAAAAAGTCACTTTTTAGAAATTTGAGTGAAAAGTCAATCAAAGTCATTTAAATGACTTTTATACTTTTCCTAATTTAAAACTTAGGATAAAATAAAAATGTTGATCTAGGTATTTTAATTATATCCATCAACTAGCATTGGACACATAGGTTAAGTTGAGACACCTTCTGAGATAAAAAGATAACACTCCCTCTTAGCGAGGAAGGAGTTTTGTACCACCCCCAAATTGTCCCTGAAGAAGACAAACTTGCATTTCATCAAGGCCTTCATGAGAATGTATGCCACTTGCTCTCTTGTAGGTACATATTGTAGCTTCAATGTCCCCTTCTGAACATAGTCCCTAATGAAGTGAAATATGATCTCTATGTGTTTGGATTTGTCATGAAACATTGGATTCTCAAAGAGCTTGATGCAGCTCTTATTGTCACAGGGAATGGAAATCGCATCCAACTCCTAGCCAAACAAGACAATGCGCAGCTTGCGAAGCCAAATGTCCTCACATGTTTCTAAGCTACATGCCATGTACTATGCCTCAGCAAAGCTCAATGCCACTGACTTTTTCTTCCCGTTGAACCAGGAAGCAACTCTTGATCCCAAGATGAAACAACAACCTGAAGTACTCTTCATGTCCACCATGGTTTCTACCCAATATACATTTGTAAAGCGTGTCAGCTTCACCCCATCTCCCTAAATGTAACTTAACCCATACTTGATCGTGCCACACAAATATCTCAGAACATTCTTCCCTACCACCTAGTGTATCCTCCTCAGTTCAACCATGAACTAATTGAGTGTGTTAACTGCAAAGCATATATTTGGTCTAGTGTTGACCGAATACATCAGAGAGCCAATCAATTTTCTGTAAAGAGTAGGGTCCACTTCCTCTAATCTAGAAGCATCGATATTCTTCCACTTGGTCACCATGGTCGTAGACATAGGCTTGTAGTCCAACATTCTGAATCTATTCAAAATATCCATTGCATACTTCCCTTATCTAAGGAAAGTCTGGCCATCTCGCTACCACACCTCTAACCCAAGAAAGTAGTGCATCAAACCCAAATCCTTCATCTTGTACTATGAAGCAAGATCCCTCTTGCACTCTACAATGAGCCACTCTAAACATGTAAGAAACAAGTTGTGTGCATACAACACAAGAATGAGCGGCTCACCTCCAACTATGATGTAGTAGAGGTTAGCGTCTGCCTCACTCTTAGTGAAGTGCATCCCCTACAAGTAGTTGTCAATATGTGATTACCATGCTCTAAGAGCCTACTTGATTCCATACAAGGCTCTCCTAAACCTTCACACATGGGAATCCCTACCATGCACCTCAAAACCATTCAATTGCTCGATGTACACCTCCTACTCAATGATTCCATTAAGGAAGGTCATCTTCACATCCATCTAGTGGATCTTCCACCCCATCTATGTTGCAATCGAGATCAAAGTCCTAATAGAAATGTATCTCGCCATTGGGGCAAATGTCTCATTGTAATCGATTCCCTCCTTCTGAGAGAACCCCTTAGCCACAAAGTGGGATTTGAAATTCTCCACATTGTCATCCACAACGTGCTTGATCTTGTAGATCTATCTCGATCCAATCACCAATCTCCCCTATTGGAGCACTTGTATTTTTCTAAATAATCTGGTCATCAAAGGTCGAAGCCGCTTTTTTCTAAGTATTGAGATGATACACCTAAGATTAAAAAGTCAGATTTCGTGATTTCGTATATATCATGGTTATACATATCTGAACCCTTGATATCCCGACATGCGAAGTGGCGAAGTTGGCTTAAGTTTAATCACAGTTTTTTAACCTTCAAACACGGATTATCACATTTGATACATCATGCTCTAGCATTTCAGGAGTCACACCTCGAACGCCCTTCGAATGTCCGACACGCGAAGTTGCGAGATTAGTTTAAGTTAAAACTGGTTAATAGTAAGAATAATGACTTTTAAGCCATATTTACTCTTCATCGCGATTTCACGAATCAGTGGTTGTTACCTCAGAAACAACACATTTGTAACTCTGATCCCCGAATTCTCTATTTTAGTTAATTAATCGTGGTTAATTAAAAGCTTAAGTCAAATCACAATTAATCAACCAAATCGCAATATCGTGAATTCAGGGTTCGCGGATTCAACGACTAGGAGTAAAATCATCCGATACTGCTAACTCCAAAAAATGGATTAAGGACTAAATGCACTTAATAAAAGGTTGAATTGGATTAATTAACACCTTAAATGACCTTCAACCCATACAACCTATGGACTGAGATTTAAACGTTCTTGTGATCCTCCTGAATCGCAACTTATCAAACATTTATGGCATTTATTAAGAAATTTAGTGAGGTGACTCATAGTAAGATCTCGTTTTATTTCTAAATATTTATATTAAATGATTTAAACATTCTATTAGCAAGGACTCGCACAGACTTAAGTGCTCAAAGTGGAAAGGTTTCAATCATTATCTTAGATTTCTTTCTAATTTGCGCAAAGCCAAGTTCACCAAGATAACCTCTGTATGTGTTTTCATTTTCTATAACAGGGGATCTAATTGCAAGGTTCTATATCATGGCTCTGTGAAAAGCATCCAAGGCAACTACCAAGAGTCTAGGTCAAGGTTCAGATATTATTTCTGATACCTCTCCTAGAAGTATCAATACTGTCAAAACATGG
>CBVK0102276364.1:0-17229 GCA_900067695.1 Picea abies | reverse complement strand
CCTTCACTTCTACATTCATGCCATTATTTTCCCTCACACACTTTCATGTACCCACTTACCCATTCATTCATCCATCCTCATATGTTTCTTAGCTTAGGAAAGGCGAACCGAACTGCTGAAGAATTAGCCACAGTATGGTGGGTTGTAGTCGTCATTGGTGTGATCCATCCATGACTTGAGGCGTGCATGTCTGAGATGTGTTGGCCTATGTCCATCATTTATCAAAGTTGTGAGTCCTGAGAGTCCCAGCATTGAGATTTTGGACCAGTTGCGTTGGAGCTCGAATAATGAGAAGGATTGCTTGAGGGACTGTGTGCCAGAGAAGGGTGGAGGTCAGACGTGTGCTCTTCCGATCTAGAAGGATTGCTTGAGGGACTGTGTGCCAGAGAAGGGTGGAGGTTTGTTCTCTCGGGTGGTGCAAGCTTGGTAGAAGAGAGTTGGGTACTTGGATTGTTGTGAGAACTGAGAATCCTATGATATATTGGGTGTTGACAAGTTTGGGAAGCCAGGTAACACTATGGAACCGTCCTCGTCGATTCATAGCCATGGCTCAAGGGTGATGTTGTTGTTGAGATTTGGAACAGTAGTGTCTATGGTGGGGTGGAACATCCTTGGTCTGAAACTATTTGGTGTCAAATTTCATAAAGATAAGTGCTCTTTGTTATGGTATCATTTTCATGTATATGATTTCATAAAGATAAGTGCTCTTTGTTATGGTATCATTTTCATGTATATGAATGCATTTCCCTTGTATATTTAATTATCGTTTAACTGAATCTTTAGACTATGCATGCTTGTTGACTACTATTGTGCATGTTGTTAAAGTATTTCCTTTTATGCATCCTCAAATTTTAAAAAGGTATAGATAAGAGAAATAAATCTAAGGGTGGGCTTGAAGGTAGTGTACCTGGCCTGTGGGATGTTGGGTATGTTACAAAAATTATGGCTAAGGAGACAGAGCTGTAAGCTCAAGGTACTGCTATGGATGGTTTTTCCTACAGGCCCATGTTGATCTGAGCTTGCGTCTGATAGTAGAATACAAGCACAGTCTGGCATAAGGATGCACAGACGTAAAGCTTTGAATGGGATGACTACATCACACTCCTAGAAATTTTGGACTGATCTGATTATAAATAAATCAGTTTGAGATTTTATAAAGGGGGGCTTCAGAGGCTGGAGATTCTAGAGAGTTTAGGGAGAAGGGATCTGTGTTTTTTCAGTTTGTAGGCCTGAGGGCTTGGATTGTAAATATTATGTTATTGAATATTCCCTTCAATGTTTTTATCAGACTATATTCTTAGTTTACATGTTTTTTTGTTTTTCTTGTCTGGATGTAATATCTCTGATCTATGCATTCCTAAGGCGGTAGAGGATCTGTTGTCATCATGCCCATCTTTCATGGTTCAGTAGACATTTTTTATTTTTCTCATCTAGATGTGATCTCTCTTATCTATGGATTACTAAGGCGGTACATGATTTGTTATCATCATGCCCATCTTTCATGGTTCATCACTCATACATTTTTTGTTTCTTTATTCTTGTCTGGATGTAATATCTCTGATCTATGGATTCCCGAGGTGATAGAGAATCTATTGTCATCATGCCCATCTTTCAGGGTTCATCACTCAAACACTTCTTTTGTTTTATTCTCATCTGGAGGTGGAATAATTGATCTATGGATTCCTGAGGTAGTGGAGGATTTGTTTTCATCTTTCTCATGTTTCATCATTTATCACTCAGACACATTCTATCTTCTTTCTCCTCTTCACCACATAAATCCTTTTGTCTGATAGGAAGTTTAGATTCCTTCATTATTCATGATACTTATGACTCCATAACCCAATGGTCCCAAACTAATCTGAAACTGCCTATGTCATATTTTCCTCTCTCTGCAGTCTTACTGATCCACCTACTCAAACTATTCAATACATTTACATTTTGATGGGTACTGGGCTTATCCTCTTTCAATTTGAGGGTGACTCTCAGTCCTAACCATATGTATTTATTATGTTGTACAAATGATGTAGACACAACATCTTGTTTTAGGAAATCCTATCTAACCTCCTTTAATGTCTTGTTTTCGATCTTCACATCAAACTTCTTATGCAGTTTGGTATTCTTCTTTACCCATTGATGTGGTGATGGATATTGTCTCACTGCATCAGTTCCTATTTTAACACCTCCTCATGTGACTATGTTGATATTTCTCCCATCATCCCTAGCCTATGCAAATATCCACTGCACATTCTAGTTGTTTTGGTTCCTCTTTTCTTGAGTTTTCCCAAAAGTGTTGGGAATTCCTTTATATCATAGTCTGTTGTGTGACACTACATACATGTCGCAGGTGAAAGTGGAAATTCCCTTGCATAATTTCCTCATTGTTGGAATTTTTGGCACACTACTAGACCTCTACCTCTTCCAAATCCTCCCCTACCTCATCCTTCACCTTTATAACCATTTTGATCTCCTCGCGGTGTGTTGTACTGAGGTACCTGATTATATTGTGCGGGGTTATACTATGGTTGCGCAATGTTATACTGTTGCTATGCAGTGTCGTATGGAGGTGGTATCTGGTTAAATTGAGGTGCATCTTTACCTGTCATCATTTATTCATGCACCCTATATGTGTTTTCATTTCTTTCCCTCATCAGGTCCATTGTCCTACAATATTTATCATCATGACCCACTGATTTGAAAAAAATGTAGTATGAATTCTTGGGTATTTTCTGATACTTCTACATCATGGGACAATAATATGGATCGTGCCCATGTGTCTTACAGATATCACACCATGGTACTCCTATTGGAAAAGGGTTTGGTACATAATTTTTCCATGTACTGCACGAATGTTGGACATTCAATCTTGTGGTGTCCTTCTACCATGCATGTGGTACACCAAACAACTTCTCTTTTCTCTTTCCCCTTATTCTGGTTTAGTTGGAATGAATTATTCTTCAGATCCTCCTTTAGCTCCTCTATTGTTGTATCTATCTTCTCATATTTCTTCTCTTCCAGCTGTAAGGATGTCTGCAGAGCATCTTCCTGGGTTTGGCACTTCTGTTGTCTCAAGGGGCATTTCAAATGTGGTAATAATGAGTTCACAAAGATATGTCTATGATGCATATCATTCATGATGTACTTCAACTTACCCTTCAACCGTTTGAACGTCTAAACAATATCCCAAGTAGACACACCTAGTTTCTATCTTAGTTCAATCATCTCATTCATGTACTGATCTTCTGAACTAGGATTCTGAAATTCATTTATCAGTAGCTTCTTGACCTTTGCAATCATCCTTGTTGTTCCTGGTGGACTATTTATGGCTAGGATCATATACTAGTCTAGTGTGCGATCTCTTAGTGTGATATCTAACTACGCAAGTTTTGTATCCTCATCCATGATCTGTTTTTCTTTCCAAATCTTCTCACAGATGAATAAGTTCTTTTCAGGGTCCTCTGATGCCTCTCCCATAAATTTTGGTAACTTGATGGTGGGATCATGTCCTACCATATTAAACTATGATGAACTTCTACCTCCACACAATGTAGATACATGACTACTACTTCCTGAACTAGCTCCTCTAGTTGCTTCTCTTTGATTGTATGTACTTCCTACTGGCTTTCTTCCACTAAAATTTGGTTGTCTAAATGGTGGTGTTCTTTCTAGTTTATTAGTCACACATGGGGTTATGGCTTCCACATTGACACTGAGATGGATAGGAGTTATTCCTTTTTTTCCCACTCTTGGACTTCTTGTCTTCCTTTCATATGTTGTGCATAGGATTTCCTCAATTTTATCCATATCACGAAGATCCTCTACCTCTTCTTTATCATTTTCCAAGCCCTCTCTATATGTTATGGTTGGCTTCTTATTATTCATTTTATATTGGTAGGGTACTCCACTACACATCTTTCACTTATTTTTGTGACATGATTGATTTGATCTTCCTCCATCATGATTGGATCCATGGCCTCCTCCTTATTTCCATTATCCATCTCTTCCTCCATCTCTCTAACACTTGTTAGTTCTTCCCCCCTTCCCCCATGTATGCAAGGAAGTTTAGTTGTCTGATTTCATATTCATCACATCATTGTTATACAGTAAAATCTTGATTGAAGTATACAAGGATATGATATAACTACCTCTAGGTCTTTTTAGAAACTCTTTATCTTCTTCTCTGTAAGACTTTGCAGTATCTATTGCAAATTATGTGATAAACCCTACAACAATATTGTCTAACCAGAAATCTATTGCGCGCGTGAATTTGTTGTTAACTTGTTGTAACTCTGTGATCTCCACAAGATTCCACTTGAGCTGTTTGATTCGATTTGTAGGGTGGTTGTCTTTTAACCTTAATAGCCACTCTTACAATACATGTGGGAAATCACCGAAAAATACCTCATGCGGGTCACTAAACACGTACTTATCCATATATTTGTGTGGTGTTAACTTAGGGTTTCGATTATATCTATGCACAAATTCAAGCTCCTTTTTTTTTCAACCATATTTTTTATCATATTTTTTCAACCATATCGTCTGAAAATTTCCCTTTTATACCTTCATTATCGACATTCTTATTCTACAGATCACATTACTCAATCCCATGTAGTTCTAGCCAGCAATGGAACCATTTGTTGGTTATTACTCTTTCTATCTACTTCTTGGTTGACCTAGGTTCATATCTGAACAGGTTTCCAACAAAACCCCCTAAAACTATTGGCCCTCCTAGTAAACTAGAAGGAAATGCAACACATGTAATGTACTGCGTAGTCTCACCCGAGATAGTTCTATTGGAGACTACAAATTGTAAGTGATTGCAGTCCAAGAATGAGTAGGGATCTGGGATTGTATTTGACCTTTCCCAGGCCTTAAACATATTAATCAATCTACTCTTCTTAAGATCCATTCATCTGTGATGTTGATACATGCATTCTAATAGATCTAACTGACCATATATTTGTAAATCAATCATTAACAGGAATTAAAGATGATCAATCGTTAGCATAAAGTAAACAAACATTCAATCATCACACAACACACAAGTTTTACCATGGTTCACCCCCTCCTCAGCTATGTCCACAAAGATTTGTCTTCTTAGTCTCTTTATTATTTTTGTTGCAATAAATGGTCCTCCACACACTAAAATTTTGATCATATAATCATGAACACGGTTCCACAATCCTTTGAGGCAGACTAGATCACACCAAGCTCCTTAGGTTGTGATCTAACTTCAATATCTCACTACTTTACTCTCCTACAACTCAACAACTTACAAAATTGTATCACAATAGCTCACAACCCGAATTAATACTAACAAACACCCACTCTTTGAACAACAATACTCATTAATCGACAGAACCCCAACCTAGACTCCTAGGTTCCTATTTATATTGTTTTACAGGTTCATTGGTCATTACAATATCTTTCTAAAACCCTAACCCTAACATGGTTAGGGTTTCCTTCTAGTGCTCCTTTCATGCTTTTGACCCTTGCATGCAACTTTCCCCCGCACATGCTGCTTTTCTTGCCAGTTGTTCTTCTCCAAAAATGGGTTTTATCCTCCTAAAATAGGTATTTCCTCAAAACAGGCTTGCACCCAACAATAAACCAGATCAATAAGACTTCCCAACCCTGATTGATCAATCATTCATTCTTAATGGCAGACCATTTATGACACTCTATCCTTCACAAAATGAAATTCCTTAAAATACTCAATCACAATTTGATCTTGATAATGTTATTTTTGATGACTACTTTCCCATTCTAGAATTGAATGTGAGTGTTAACCCATTATTCATTGGTATTTCATAGACTGAAACTTCTTACCATGATGCACAAATGTTAACAACGGGAAATACAAAGTGTGCAACCTATAATGATTTCCCGAATCTCTATGAAGAGATCATGTCGAATGTACAACCCATCACCACACAATGCATAGGAAACATCGAGTTGATACAGGAAATGTCATCATCTCAAACTAATCTAGAATTATCTATTAATCTCCAAGAGAAAATACATCAATCATCCTTGGACACTATCTTAATTATCCAACAATATTCATGTGATTTAGTTGATGTCATAGGAGAGGGTTTGGATTTATCTTTCACTTAATGTTTCCCTCGAACAATCTGCCATGATCTCTCACCTTTGTATGCGTGGTATGTGAATTATGGACCTAGGGAAATTTTCATCGAAAATGAAGCACTCCCATTCCAACCGATAATTATGTCCGATGCTCATTGTCTTACTTTGACCCCTGGGATGAACGATGCCACTCATTCCAAGACTCTCGCACAAGATAAATTGCACAAAAATTCCATTTGTGAATCTCACTAAGTACATCATTCACTTTTTAATTTCTCCCAACAATCATATGATGATCATTGTATGTGCTATGACAAAATTGAGTCATGGTAGGAGGAATATTAAATATATGCATGCACCGTGAATCATGACATCGCTAAACTTAACATGCTAAGTGTAGACTTTTTTGAATCAATTCTTCCTATCTTTCATCTCTCATTACTTAATTATTTGCAATTGTCCTTCACTGAACATGTGATTACAGATTTGGAGTTACTTTATTGGCTTCACTAGCACTATCCTCTCACCTAGATTACTTTCAGCTTGTGCAGGGTAGGTTAGAAATAATATTAGCGTAGTTTTCCCTTTTTTTTCTACCTGCATAGCTTAGATGTTTCCCTTTGTTTTCATTTGAATAATGTAGATATGAACTTGTCTTTGTTTCTTCAATAAAAACCACTAACTTCTTAATAGTTTAGTTTGTAGTTTGTGATGGTTTCTTTAGTTTAAATTTATTGTCTTTAAATATTTTTTCTTTTTCATTTGACACTTTTTGTTTTCTATGACGAAAAGCTTGGCTTAACCTTGGTTTCATCTTCATGAGGAAACCATGTGAAGGAATAATCTGAGAGGTTTGATTTGCAAAATTCACTTGTTTCAATAGCATTTACTCTAACATTGGGATTTAGACAATAGGTTAAACCAAGAGGTTGAAAGAATATATGTTGAGGAATACTAGACAAATGGAACAAGACAAGAACCTTGCTAAGGGAATTACATGGTTTGTTCACATCCTTACTTAGGATGGTTTTTAATGAGAAGAATTCATTGAAGTGCGTGTTTATCTATAACAAAGGGTATTCCTAACACTTTATGGTGCATTTACCTATTTCCTAGTATTAAAATATATTTTCAATCATGGGGAAAGTAATGGTGTACTTCACATCTAACATACGCCTCAAGGAACGGGTTATCAAGTTTAGGTCTCCATATGATCTACCTCAAGTCATATGCAATATCAAGGATACCGATCAGTCAAATGGCTCTTGAGCACACCTCTTTAGGGAATAACTATTAATCTTCATAGATGCATTCATTTGTTTCCCAAAGGGAAGAACTTCAAATAGATTTTGATCATGGCAAGATATATCTGCTTGATAGGAAGGATAAGAATTGAATAAGACACATGTATGAAAATTATTTGGATCGAATATGAATAATCAGAAATATGGATCATAAGTGTTAGGGTTGGAGGAAATGGAGAACAAGTGAATATCTCACAAGGAAAAAGAAAATAAATATGATGGACAACAAAGTGGAATTCTGGAAAATCATTACCACTGAAGCATAAGCCTCCAAAATTGAATTGGAAGTCTTCAAATCATTACCACTGAAGCATAAGCCTCCAAAATTGAATTGGAAGTCTTCATAAAATATGGATGAAGAATGAAATTCTCAATTAACGTTAACACCAAATCTCATCTGAATGAAACAACATGAGTGTTAACTTTCACACGGATTATTCTTATCAATAGGTTGCAAATATTCTTACTGGTTGGAATCCATGAATATCCTTGAAGTTTCTAGAAACATTCAATCTATGGCCTCTTTCTCAATCCATTTTTTTTTTCTAATTGCATGCCTTTGATCATCATTTAGCCAAATTTTATTTTTTCAGTGGCAACATGATTTTTGGATGAGTTCATATCGTAATTCCAAACTTCTCTTCTCATTATGTCAAAGAAATTTGTTTCTTAATTTTTTTTTGTGTTATGATGTATGATTTTATCTAATGACATACAATCATATCACCTTCATCTATATTTTATAGGAATCCACTTCACACTAGAAAAGGCACGAATCAACTTGCATCTCTTTCCTAGCTCATGACCAGAATTATGGGTCTTTGTTTGAGTATGAATCAGAACTATCTAGGGATGTTGTGACAACAGTTAAACCATGACTGATCATATTGGTTAATCAATGGTCATCCTTGCATATTGGTTGGAAATAATATCCTATGTAATTGAGGAACCATCCACAAAATAAGTATATGCTCATGTGAAAGGTCAATTGTCAATGTATAAATGTTGAAAACCAAAAGGGATATCTCTATGTAGCTAAGTGCAACAAATATACAAATAAATCTCAATAGTTGGTAGTCATCCTCTGTCAGGATAAAATTTCACCACTTTCCCCATCCACCAAATGATAAGCATGCACTAAATAAACTAGGAAGGAATGGAAAGGAAAGTTTGACTAGACTAGGGGACATGTAGATATCTCCGTTGGGGCTATAGATGCTTGTTGGCAGTAGAAAAAGGTATTTGACTTTGTGGTGACTCCATCTAGGTTATAGACACTCGTGGGAAGTGGAGAAACACATTTGAGATATATATTTATATGAACATGGTGAAAAATATTTATTTATTTCAAACATATATCACCCAGACCCCCATGACAAAGATACCAACCCAGATTGTCGATGCAGTTTAAAAAAAAAAATTACACCATCATTCATCCTCTATCTATAGCAGACGAGATCTACTAGCCAATATGAAAGCATCACTACTAAACCCACCATGATGGAATCTTTATGGTAACTGTTGCACATTATTTCTATAATTTCTAGTCTTAAAAGTAATTTTATGACCCTCTACATTTTCTTCTTATCAATTATGAAAGACTAGCAGAGATTCTAGATTCACCCAGTGTGTCACCATTTTTTGTGCCCACACAAAAACCTCCCAATTTTATTGTCTTAACATCTCTCAAAGAAAATAAATTGGTCTCCCCTCCAATTCTTCCTACTATGACCCTTGCACTCTCTCTCTCTCTCATTTAAATGACTAATCCCAACTTTTCCTCACTCTCTCTCACATTATCATTTGTGGTTCCTCTCCCTATCACTTCTACCCAATGATCTTAACTTCAATGAGTTCCCTATTCCTACGCTAATACATAACATACTGATGCATACATCGTTTCTTCCACCTCCACATTGGTGCACCAATGATTTCTTCACCAATACATAAGCCACCTCCATTCAAAATTGGTTGATGCACCAACACACCCTAGTTGAAATCCACTAACACGTGTTTTTTTCATAGGTGAAGTACACATGATCAAAACCAACACATTGGTAATGTTCACATGATAATTATTGTCGTGTTCATTGTAACACCTTAAGGCCAAGCCCCTACTGAATTGTAATTATATTTATATGCTGGTGAGTCGAGTGGTTATAAGCTAAGAGACTTATGTGTTTATTAGACTAGTGAGAGAGATGCTAAGTCCAATGAGCCTGATTTTTGTATATGTAAATACCCACATCATTAATGAAAAATGCATCGTTGTGTGTATACCCTACACAAAGAAAGAGTTATGTGGGACTAAGCTCCACTAGGTAGGGAAGGGGCTAAGTGTCTAGGAATAGGGGCTAATCTAGAGGGCTTACCTCTAAAGGAATAATATTTTATTATTTCCTAAAGGCTAAGGTTTGACTTAACCGTGTTGTCCTAAGTTCCTGGGGAAAGGGGATGAGTGTTAATTGGAGCTCATGCAACTACAGGGAGACATGTGTCATCCTTAGTGCATGTCAATTTTAGGTGGGAAATTGATCTCATTGGGGGTTTCCCTAACCATTCTCACAATTCTCATGATTCTCACCATTCTCATGATTCTCACCATCCTTCATGATTCGGTATGTACTCTCGCGATGGTCACCACTCTGGAAGTCATCCATAATCCCCCCTAAGGTACACACCATTGTAACCTACAGATATACTTGAGTTATCCTGTGTATCTCCTGGAAAGTCTGATGCAACTATATTTGCTTGATCCCGTGTTGTGTCTTTGTGGTTGGATGTTGCTGCCAATGTAGTTCCTTAGATGAGCTTGTATTGCTTCCATAATTTGTGTCCTTACCCATTTTCAGTTGTTACCATCACCTGTGCATTATCTGAATTATGTTGTTGACATCACCCATGTCTGCTTGAATTAAGAGATTAATTGAAGAAGAAGGTTTTCAGGCCTGTGAGAAACTCTCCCCAGGCGAGAGAGTTTGTTGGGGAAGTGAGTTCTCTTAGAGGGAATCTCATAGCAGCTAAAGTACTTTGAGACTTATGGTCTAGCTTGTTTTTGAATCCCAAGGAAAGGGAGGTGTAGTAGCTGATGGACTTGTAATAGTAAAGGTGTACCCTCATGGGGTGGAACAGGCATCTGGGAAATGAGGGTCGGTGGGTTGTGGGCGTAAGTGGATCCTAGGATAAAATCCTTCTTGTTGTTTTTTGCGACTTCCCTGTTGTCCTTGCCAATCATAGGAATCCTTTTCCCAGTAGAGTTTAGTTCCAGCTCAAGGGTGACCCACTACTAAGCATGATGAGCACTGTGGTCTAAGGATGGGAGGTTCATGGAAGGTATACACGTAGTTGGTGGTCCTCAATTAAAAGATAAGTACCCATTTATTTGTTCATTTACATGTTGTGTATTTGTATATATTGTTATATCTATGGTTTTGTCTGTGATTATTGCATGTATGTTTTTACTCTTATTTCTGCATTAAGTTGTGTGATAGCAGATAGTAAATCATCTGTTAAATATTGGTATGTGTTATTTTCACTTCTGCAAGAATATGTGTATGTATAGAATGTTAATGTCTAGTTAAAATTTCACTAGAAATATATCCATATATATATATGTGTGTGTGTGTGTGCTTGAGCATGTTAGTTTTCGAGGTAATGTTGCCTGGCTTCTTAGTCTGAGGTCAAGAAGGTTACAATTTGGTATCAGGTCTAGTTGGAAAAGGTAAGGTTATTTGGGTAGCATTACCCGACAGAGGTCGATGACTGGGGATGCTACAAATTGGTATAAGAGCTAGTTGGAAAATATAAGGTTGTTTGGGTAGCGTTACCTAGTAGAGCTCGATGGTCGAGGACATTACAAATTGGTATCAGAGCCATGGTTTTGACACTGAGCCTAGATGGGCCCAGAGCCATGGTTTTGACACTGAGCCTAGATGGGCCATGTTAGTGGTTAATGAGATGAGATTTCAGAGTGATTTGTTGTCGAATGGGACAAAATTTGAGGTACAGACCGTCTCTAGGTTCAAAGAGAATAACTTGGTCATGTTATGAAGCTTAGGAGGTATAACTATTTATGGAATGGAAACAGAGAACGAAGCTACAAAAACTATTGTGTTGGGAAATGAGGTTTAAAATTTGGGTTGTAGGATCTATTTGGGAGAAGGAAGACCCTTCACAGTTTTCAAATCTAGAGAAAGTGTAGAAAATTTAAACCCCTACTTCCTTCGAAATTCGTGAATTAGGAAAATTTTATGTGTTATAAGAAAAAGAGGCTAAAGACCGAAGTTTTGAAGTTACAAAGAGGATATACACTGTAGATCTAGGGGAAATTGTTGGACTATTGGATTGGTTGAAGTCAGATCAGAGTCATAGATAAATCCAAGAGCAAGGTGTAAGGCACAACAGAAGATCAACGTATTCGAGAGCTCGACACTTCGGAAGAAACGGGACGTGATAAGGTGAATCCTTCCAATGTCCCGAAGCCTAAATTCTTGAAGTGACATGGCATGATGATGTCACCCAGGGTGACATGGACTTCCTTAACACTACCATGTGTCAGTCAGAATGGAAATTTGACAACTTTGTTGGACCAAAAGAAATCCTACATGTGGGGCCATGTGCCACCACCTTAATTGTTGACAATTGTACCATGTGGACCCCATAATGTAAAGTAGAATTAGAAATTCATAAGTTCAAGATATTTGAGGAATGCAAGAGTAAAATATTTCAAAGTCTCGAAGTCATGGACTTCCAAAGTCCTGAAGCGACATGGCCCGGTGACGTCACCAAGGATGACATGGACACATGGGATGTGTGTCACATGTTAGTGAGTTAAGAACCTATGAAGGATAACCACTTTGGGGGAAAGTGGGGTAGTGTGGGTTGAGAACTTTCGAATGCTTAAGTGTCAGAGTCATCATAATCATTGATATTCAAGGATGTGTGTCAGAAGATCAAACACTCTAGAGAGTTGTCACTCTGGAGGTTTATGGAATTGAAGGCTTTAGAAACACCTGAAGCCTGAAAATAGGAAGCACAGAGTAAGATCCTATTGGTTTAGCACTTGGTCCCAACCATGGTCACATACAAGTTAAGGAATGAAGAAAAGGGCCTAGCGTTGAATGGTGAATTGTTCTAGAATATAACAATGCTTAGAGATAGAATCGTGGGGATTCTTGATCGACGTAGACCCACCGAAAATGGACTCTGATATTATTTCTGTTGAATCATATTGTTTAAGTTCCCATGGAAAATTGTTAAAGGCTGATAACCTGACAAAACATTTGGTTGAATACACATTTTGCAGAGTTAAAAATTGACAGAACTGAACCAAATTGCTCCTCAGTACAGACAAATGGAGGAGGCACATGATTCTTATAGTTCAGAGAATGACGTTAGAGAAATGGATGTCCATTTGTGAGTTGAAGGAACCAACTCCAATGGACATAGAGAAGAAATAGATAAGGAAGTGAACATGAGGAAAATCATTAAGAATTTTCAAAAAGATGTTCAAATGCACTAGGAAGATAACAAAAGGATTATGAGAGCCAAGGAGAAACAAGGAGACTTCAATATGAAGTTGATGTGAAGATTGGAAAAAATCAAAAAGAAATTGGATAAGGAGAGTGGCTCCAACAAATCTAAGAATCGCGGGAGCCCTGATGTGGAAAGAAGAGGAAGAAGTGGTAGCATAAATCACCAACACTCCCAAAGGAATTCCAAAAGGAGGGAACACAAAAGTTCAAGTCCATATCCTACCAGAAAGCATAGGAGATCTGAAGTGGATGAAATGAAGGGTGAAATGAATAAAATCAAACCTCCTACTTTTTATGGAGAGAACAAGAAAGATGAAGATGATGAGGCATGGTTGTTGGGCATGAGGAAATATTTCCAACTGCAGAACTATTCTTCTCATGCAGGGGGGAGAATTGTCATCTACCAAATTAAAGGGAAGGCATCCATATGTTGGGATCAACTTGTGCAAGTGCATCATGTTAGAGATGGATGTTACATGGAGGAAATTCAAGAGACATTTTGAAAATAAGTACTTAACTAAGAGGTATTATGAAATGAAAATGAAAGAGTTATTTGAACTCAATCTAGGAAGTATGTCCATTAATGAGTATGAAAGAAGATTCATGGAGTTATTGAAGTATGTCCCCTTCATTAAGGATGAGATAGTTAAGATTCGAAGGTATCTGAGTGGGATGCCATCTTCCATCAATGACAAGACCGAGTATGATGATCCTATAACTATGGACGAAACTATAAGGAGAGAAAAATGCTTATATGATCATATGTGGCGTAGAATGGATCAGACTAGGGTCCTTCTCAGGTTACCAACAAAAGGTACCATGTAGTCTAGAGTGCTATCATTTTCATCTCTTATGAAAAGAAGAAGTCTCACCTGGAGTGAAACCAAGATAGAAATATAGGGAAGGGCAAGGAGAATACTTAGATGGGTTCCCAGAACCTTCAAGATTCACAATGATCTTGTGTGAGACTGGGTAACTAAAAAATAGATTGGAGTTCATACATATAGGAACTAAAGATACTTAAGTTTCTAGAAGAATTCATACACAAAAACATCATATGGAGCTTACCAAACACAAAGGAGTACTATAAAGATACCATGCATGCACATAAAAATGGTATGACACATTATATTTCAAAATTTGGGGTCATTCTTCATATATTAACATTAGAACTCTCAACTACAACCTCAAAGATACAACTTAATACTCTGTTACAGAATTATTTCTCCGAACTCATTTCATCGAGCTCTATCTACCCAGAACCAACTACAGATTACACATACAATAATTTCTTAACAATAGAAAAACTCAACATATCAAGAGAGAGAACCCATAGCTGAGAGAGAGAACCCCAAAACCCCTTTTACAATCATATACATCACACAGGCTTGCTCACTCTACAAAATTCATAAATTGTTAAGTTCATTCTGGGAAACAATGCATCCTACAACGAGTTATCAGAGACTTATACTCGAGTTTACTTGGAAAGTTCAGTAATAATTGTTATTCATCATTAACCTATAGACGCAAATTGGATCTGAGTTGTCCGATGGGACTGATTAACAGGGTAAATCTTATTGGGTGATTATGGCATTTACTATGCAATTTGGATAGGGACGTGGCCGATTTCATACCTTACTATTTGATGGATGAGAAGTTTGGTGCGAATACCAATGGTATCTTCATGTATCATGGGTTTATGGATTAACTGAATCTAGACAAGTTACTGTAGTAGTAATAAAGGTTGTGAATGGAATGGGTTTGTGTGCACATGGTCTCACATTACATGTATATTCACTCTCCCTCCAACCACAAAAGTGGTCCCCATCACATTTAATGAATTCCATTAATAGCTTAATGATGCTTCTGATCCTACGCTACTGAGTAAGTAGTTTTGTATCAAATAGACAGAAAAATAAATGAACTACATACTGTGATGCAACACTGCACACATCGACTTTATTAACTGAATTTACAAAAAATGTAGAAAAATCAAATCTAACTACTATACATGCTCCTTCAGACTAGAGAAATAGTCCTTTAGCTTATTTCTAAGACATATAGAGTTTCAGGAGAGCACCATTCACCCATCCTCACCACAACATACCATCCAGTTGTGCAAGTTTGACTGCTCTAGAAGGTCATATCTCCGCAACTATAAATGTTCCCAACCAATGCATGTGCAACTTGCTTGGATGCTTCTAGTATTGAATATCATAGAGTAGGACCCTGCCTCCTTGCGCAAGTAATTTAGTATTAATGTGTATGTCATGCCAAGATTTCTACCCTGATTTCTCAACATACCGATGGAAGTCTACTAAAAACCTGGTCTCTTCAAGTTCTTGTAATGCCATGAGTCTCTACACAATTGATTATTTCTCTGACATGTGTGTGATTTGTGCAATGTACAAACTTGGAGTAATGAAATCAACAGGAACCATGACCTCTTTCCCATAGCCTAGATGAAATGGAGTGTATTTATGGAGTTTCTTTGTGGTTGTCCTGTAATCCCATATTACTGTTGGAACTCTGTCATCCCAATCTTCCATGTTTTTGCAACAAACCTTCATTAACCCTCTCTCCAGAATCTTGTTAAATGCCTCTACTATTGCATTGGATTGCGGGTGGTAGGGGATACTTTTATGATGTCGGATCAAGAACTCTGTTGTAATATTTTCTATGGTACTAATGATAAAATGAGATCCCATATCACTGGTTAGACTCCTAGGAAATCCAAACTAAGTGACAATATTTTCAAAAATGAACCTAGAAACAATATCGGTTGAACAATCCTTAACAGTTGATGCCTCAGCCCAACGTGTAAGGTAGTCATTTGTGGCAATAATGTACCCAGATTTTGAATTCTTATTTGTGGGGTTGATCATCCCAATGAATTCAACCGCCCACTTCTCAAATACTTGTAAGGCTCGAACTGGTTGAAGTGGAAATTCATCTCATCGTGATGGCTTACCCACTCTTTGAAAAAGATCACATGATCTAACATATACCTTTTCATCCTTGAAGATCATGGCCCACCATAGTATAGCTTGGAGGACTTCATGCGTAGTGGCCTTTCCTCCCAAATGACCTCCCACAACTCCACTCTAGCATTCCCATAGTATAACTTGTCTTTCATGATCCAAGACACATCTCCTTAGGATACTATCTAGTCCCAATTTTTACAATTTCCCTGCAATCAATTGATAGTCCACTGCTCTAACCACCATATGGAATTTTTGGGTTGTGGAGTATGTTTCTGGGTAGGCTCCTATCCATAAGAAGATTCTTCTGTCTTCTAGGTATTCTAGTATGGCCTTAACCCAGAACAGGTCTGCATCTAGGAGTTGATCATGCACTACTCTGCCACTTTCCCCTGACTCTAATCTAGACAGGTGATCATACCCTACGTTACATCTTCCAAGATTAATGATCACTTCAAAAGAAAATCCTTGAAATAGTAGCAACCATCTACAAATTCTCCCTTCCAACACAGTTTTGTTAACTAGATATTTTAATGCAAAATGATCAATAAAGAACTTAAAATGAGAAACTAGATATTTTAATGCAAAATGATCAATAAAGAACTTAAAATGAGAACCTAAAAAATAATGTCTAAACTCCTGCAAATTGTAAATCATATCTAAACCCTCCCTTTCTGTCACTGTATAGTTTCTCTTAGATTTCGAAAACTTCCTTCTCGAAAAATAGATAGGATGATCCATGGCTCCATCTCCTGGTTTCTCTAAGAGAGATCCCAAGGAAATACCTAAAGAATCTACATGGACTTGAAATTTGTTTTCCCAATTTGGAAATATAAGAATAGGTGATGTGTTGATCTTCTCCTTTAGGGTCTCTAATTCTTTATCACATTCTAGGGTCCATTGGAACATTTCAACCTTCTTTAGTAGATTTTCCAGAGGTGCAGGGATATTTGCATATTTTATTATAAACCTGTGATAGTACAGTGTGGGCCCCAACGTGGAGTGCAACTGCTTAGCACTCGTAGGTGATGGCATGTTCACAATAATCGTAACTTTAGCTGGGTCTACCAGTACTACCTCTCATCATACTATGTGGCCCAAAAAATTTCCATATGGCACACATAAGATACACTTTTTGAGGTTCAACGATATATGCAATTCCCTACATCTGTCAAACATCAGACGTAGTAATTCTATGTGTTCCTTAAGAAGACCATGTATTGTCCAATCATCCATATAAAATTCTACAAACTTGTGAATAAATTCTCGGAAAGCTTCTATCGCAATCCTGGAAAAAACTACGAGAGCGTTCTTTAGGCCGAA
>CBVK0102276336.1:0-10028 GCA_900067695.1 Picea abies | reverse complement strand
AATCTTTTGCCCAGGTCGAATTGAACCAGCGCCCTACGATAATCATAGGGCTGAAATGTTCAATTATTTTAAATGTTTTTTTTTTTTTTTTTTCATTTTGAGAATGATATTTAGGGTAAATTTTAAAATTTTTAGAGCATAAGATTGGTTAACATTATAACAATATACTTGTTATGAACTCAATATATTACTTGAAAAAATTAAATTTTAGTGGTAAAAATAATAATCATTTCTCCAAACCACCTAAACTAAATAACACTACTTTAAAATATACTCTTTTATATTTTAATTAAGACAACATTTATGATTTTTATCATCTAAAAAAAATAATGTAGAAAATAAAACATTGAGAAAAGAGCATTTTTTCCATATTTTTTAGAAAAGTAAAAAGAATAATAATAAAAATGAACACACATGAATGAAAAAGAGTATAATTTCCTTTTTATTTTTATCATCAAAATATTTTATATTGTAAATTTCCCTTTTAAATGTTATCAAAATATTTAAAATTAAAATTAATTAAAAAAAATATTTAAAAATAAAAAATAAAAAATTAGGATATATATGGAATGTGAGATGAAGGAAATTGTTATGCAACGAGAGAGTGGGACTATGAAGCTCAATAATATAAAAAGAATGCTAACCATAAAAGATATAGCACATGCATCCGAATTCAACTTCATGTTACCTATGTAATTTTGCAAAGTGAAAGCTTGTATTGAGAAGATCTAATAATGCATGACAAGTTTAAATCGTAATGGAAAATATTGTGTCCATGTCTACATACCTTTCAAATGTGAAGGCTAGGGATTTTAAAAATGTCCATAGGAGATAGAGAGTCAATCTATTATATTAGGAGATTATATTTTAGTTTTTTTATCTTCTAACTAAGGTAAAGGAAGGAATGTAGTATTTACTTTGTGTGTTAGTTTCATTGAATTGTATTTATATATTTTTGTCTATATAATAGTAGCATTTATATTGTCAATGTAAATGGTGTTTTATTTCGAAAATAAAAGGAAGATTAATTTTTTAGATATCTAATTCTTAGGATTATGGTATATTGTAAATATTTAATTTATAAGAAATATCAAGAGTTATAGGTGAATAGGAACGACCATCGGATCTATTGGAAGATGAAACCAAGGGTCATATCTAAATGTATTTATATGTGTTTTTTTTTAGTAAAATTCAACTTTGCACGGAGTTGTTCAAGGCCTGATAGTGGTATTAGAGCCTTGATGTTTTTACATAACTCCATGATCTTGTTGCTTCTCGATATTCCTTAACAAATGTTTGCTTCTCTTCCTCAGTTGTAGTTTCTCCCTTATGCGGCCTTAAATGGGAAGAACAAGGCACACGACCATCTTAATCTCTCAAGATGTAATTGTAGGCATCTTATTGTAGCGAGCAAGCCTGGAGCAATGGGTAATTGGTGGAGACTTTGACCATAACCATAGAATAAAATAATATATAGTAGGTGATAAAGCAATATCCCTTTTGTTTCCAAGTGTTAGATGCCTAATCCTTAGGGACTGAGGTACTTTGTAAATATTAGGAGAGACATGAAGAGTCGTAGGTGAATAAGAAGAGTCACTCGGACCCCTTGGAAGATGAAACCAAAGGTCACCTCACATTGTATTTATGAATGCCTCATGATAATGCAAATCATCCATGGAGTTACTCATTTTCTCTGCCCATACTGATCTAGGTGGATATTGGTGGCCACCCACCTCTTCCACTGACTCATCACGTTTCTCCATCTTCGTCATTTTTGTTATGATTTTTGGTTCCTAAACTTCTGGGGCCATTTTGAGTCCCTAAACAATGTTTTTTGGCCATTCGGGTGCTCGAGATTGCCATAACATGCTTAGGCCCTACCAATAATTGTATTTCTCGATTAGATCTTTCCAAAGAGCTACTAAATGCCCCAAATAGAGATTGTATGTAAAATTTGTGTCCTCAGGAAGTTGACGCATCAACTAATCAGCTCGGGGCCCACAAACCTTTTGGCGCTTCACCTCCTAGGGTTAGGGTTTTTTACCCTTAGGGTTCTTGCTTTATGTTAAAAGGCCATTCTTGTGGCCCATTATATTATCTTTTTGTGAATGAGTGTAACCGACATCTCTTTCTCTTCAGAGATAAGTTACCACCATTCTAGCCAGTTTGTGTTCTTTAACATTCTACTATTTTATTCATTAATAGAAGTTAGGTTTCACTGTATTGTTGTACTCTCTACTATATTTTTGTGTGTGTTTCACTTTGTTCTCAATATAATCAGGATTAGTGGTATCAAAGTGATCCACTCCTTGTTATTTCTGGGTGCATTTCCTCGATGAGGTTAGGGTATAGAGAGTTGTGTCTCGAGTTAGTTTCACTTGGGGATGCCTGCTCTTTCCATCCCAAGCAACCTCCCTTGGTGAAAGAAAGGAGAGATGATGGAGCATGATATCATTTTAAGATGTTGCTCAAGGAATCCCTTATGTGACAATAGAACAAAATGATGGACACCTTCACCCAGATCCTTCAACAACTGGCGATGGCAAGTGATGCACCTTCAACAAGCAACCATTTCAGAGGTGCGACACCCTTCAATGTACAAGTTAAATTTGATATCCCTTTATTGGAAGGATAGATTGATGCAAATGATTTGGAGAAATGGCTGAATCTATTAGAGGGGTATTCCTCCATTCAAAAAATTTCGACACTGAAAAGATCACCTTTTCTCTCATTGAATATTTTCCTCATGTCAAAGATTGGTGTTAACGTTACTAGGAGATACATAACAAAGATGAATCTATGACATTTGGGATATGACCCACTTGGGCGGCCTTTGTTGATGCCCTCAAGAAGGAATTCTACCATGTTGGAAACTATGACAACCAGTACATGAGATGGATGACTCTGCATCAAGAAAGAGACCAGATGGTGCTGGAGTATACCATCTTCCATACCTTGTGCTCAAAGTTGGGTATTAGAGACTATGAACGACACCCGGTTCCGAAATACCATAGTGGTCTACACATGTGCATCCAAACATAGATGAATTTTTTGGACATCTCCTCACTGGGATTAGCTTATTGATGCACTTTCAAAATCAAGTAGAATTTTAAGTAGTGGAATAAGCAGGAGTTCGAGTATGCAAATATGCAACAATAAAAGCATGGTAAATGAAGTTCTAAATCATAGAATAAGGGACAAAGAAAGGAAGACCAACCTCAAGACAACTAGTCCATGCCATAGGCAAAAAAGGGTAGTTGTTGTAGGTGAATCCCCCTACGGACAAGTGGATTCCCTCTTGGTCTCTAGAATCCTAAGGCCAAGACAGAAAAGTGCTTAACATGGACACTGACTTCCTTTTAGATCTAATCAAGATAATTAATGAAAGAGGAAGAGAAAGATATGTACCTTATTAGCGACGTTTGTCCTTGCAAAGTCCTGGTTGAGCTTCAAGCCTGAGCTCCCTGATAGGTTCTGTAGGACAAACAAAGGTACAAAAGAATTTCTACTCTACTGAGATTAGCTCAAACATAGATCCATCTACTGTATACAAACTCATATGGAACAAGCATAAGTTTGAAAGAAACATGCCAAGCATTGATTATTAATGAGAACAAGTAAAAGTACTTACAATCCTTTGGATGAAGGTGCAATAGCTTCTTCTAGTTCTCCTTGTCCAACCCCTTTGCTCAAATAATATCCACTGATTGCTTTGATGGAATCTCCCTCATGAGATCATAAATTTGATGTACTTCCCAACCTCCATTGTCAATACCTTCTTATGAGATCATAAGTTAAGTTAGGTATAATTCTCAATCTTCCTTGTACCTTTCACCATGAGAAGGCCTCCTTATGTAACCTTGGAGAGGTCCAACCACTTGAGATATATTTGGGATAAGTTGAGGATTTCTCTCCTTCAATTGAGGATCTTCCCTAAGATCATGCCTTGACCATCTATTCGAATCCAACTACCTTAAGGAATTGAGGGATTCTTCCCTTATTTTGCCTCAACAAACCCAAAATTTGCTAAAACAAGGGTAGCGCTCCCCCAAAAGGGTGCACAGGGTGCTCAAGCACTCCCCCAAAGAGGCTCAGAGAGTGCCAACACTCCCTGACAGTGGGTAGGGGAGCGCTCCTCTCCAAAATTCATTTTTGAGTGGTTTTTCCAATGGCAAAAGGCTTGTACCTCATGTCAAGTGATTTCTCTTCTTCCAAACTAACCTTTGAGGTGTCTTAAGTTTATTTATGATGTCGTTAGAGGCACGGCATATGCAAGGTGGCAACATGATGTTTGTGACACTTCCAACACTTATAGTCAAGATGTGACACTTGCGGACAAGATGCGACACTTACAACACTCGTAATGACAACACTTGTGACACTATCAAAGTGAGTAATTTTGAGGTGTAACAGATTGGCCCCCAAAGTACGAAGTTAGAAGATGATGATTACTGAAGTACTTTGTAGACTTTTTTGAGCAAGGGTATGGATACAGAGAGACCAAAAAAACCTGCACACAACCATCAAACAAATATTATGACATGTTTGAAAACCCAAGGCAGGCATACCTATGCTTGAGTGATAAAGACTTTTTAGGTATGGCCGCTATAAAATACATTGCGGATCCATAATTGTATTGACAAAAGGTATAACCACCACAGATACAATGTGGATCTATACTCCTATGACCTAAAACTGATCGTATCCATGAAGAATACACAGTGGATCTACGAGATGACAAGACATAGCCACGACCAATACAAAGTGGATCTATGTAACAGTATATGTGTCATAGTTCAAAAGAACTCCTTCGCAACCTAGGCAAAGTACACATAAGAGTGAAAACTCAACCCAGGGTCTTCTTACCAATCCCGATGTAGTACGAATCTAACCATGTGAATAGATGTCTTGATGTCAAACATGGCAGAAACCACTTGATTAGCGGTCAATGAGGTAAATCGTTAATAAGTGTGAGGGAGATCACCATTGATGTAAATGATTCCCAAGGTACTCTAGTACATTCCGACAAATGTGAATAGATGAGCTGAAGTCGAACATCCGTGGAATCATCCGATCAGAGGTCAATGATGTAAACCCACTGTCGGACATGAGGAGGCTTGCCATTGAGGCATGCAGGTCCCAAGGTACTAACTAGTTTTTAAGTCTAGCTCTTGGATAATGTGTTGAAGTCGACAGGAAGAGACTTGTTGAAGGAGGGCCTTGATGTATCCTCCATCAATGACATGAAACTGACACAGAGATGTAATTGGCAGATCAAATGAACATGGACTGACACAGGTATTGAAACATGATATTTCTGATGGCTGACTCTCGAGGTAGATACTTCCCTTGAACACTAAGGCACAATAGCAGAAACTTGACATGGACCAAAACTTGATGATGCAGTGGATGCTATGACTTTCGTCAGGTGACCCAAAGGAGTAAAAGAAACTCAAAGGATTAACTCAGTGCAGAGGTTCAACGGACTAAAATGCATGCAAAGACAAAATGCTGTGTTCAAGGGTGACCATAAGAGTTACTGGTAGTGTTCTCAAAATTGCTTGGCTTGCTTCTTTCAATTTTTCCCCCATCTAGATAGACAAGTACCTCTTTTTAATTTAACGAGATAGAGGAGGGTAACACATGATCGATATGACTCACCTTTAGTAAGTCCTTCTTCCTTTGTTTAACGAACTGGAAGAAGTAAGGGTTCAATCTCATATGAGCCCTTCAATGTATGATTGTTTAACGAGTCCAGAGAAGGTAAACTTGGTGGTTTTTCATATTTAGAGAGTCTGAAAAAACTTAAAGACGACTCCAATGTTGTCCTTTTTCGTAATATTAGTCTTATGAGGTCGAAAAAGAGATAAATTATCACTCAAAAGATGCCCTTTCAAACCTTTTAATGAGTGGGAAAGAAAGCAATATCACTCGGCAATCTTTTCATGTTTAGAGAGTCTGAAAAGAGCTCAAAGATGACTCCAGGGGGTTCCTTTTTCGTATATCCATGCAGGTCCGAAAAAGAGATAAAAGTTTACCCGGATGCATTCTCATGTATTTACGAGCATGAGAAAGAACAAGGAATAAGCTCGGTATGCCCCCAGCTTGAAAGCTAGTGGCTTAACTCCAGAATGATCATCAAAGGCTGGAGACATGCCCTCCAAGCTTCAATTCATTCACCGACTATGACGTTGTCACCAATTTCTCTACTAGATGGAGAAAAAGGATAAGGGTGGATGAAATGAAGGTTCAAGAGAGGTGGTTGTTTCATTTTTTAATATGCTTGACACAGAAAAAGAACTATGCTCAGGGCTCTGGGTTCAATCCCCAGATTGTTGTTTCATTTTTTAACGAGCTTGCTACAGAGAGGAAAACTATGCTCAAAGCTTCTGTTTCATTTTTTAACAATCTTGCTACATAGATGAAAAACTGTGCTTGTGACCTCTGTTTCATTTTTTAACGAGCTTGCCACAGAGAAGAGAAACTATGCTCGTGACCTTTGTTTAATTTTTTAACGAGCTTGCCACAGAGAAGAGAAACTATGCTCCTAACCTCTGTTTCATTTTTTAACGAGCTTGCTACAAAGAAGAGAAAACTATGCTCATGGATTCTTCTTGATCATGGATTCCAAGAGAATAACGCTCAGGAAGAACACCATGTCAAGGGACAAAACTCTGTCATGGCTTCCAAGAGATCTTCACTGGATGGAAGAAAATCACTCTGGAAGGAACACATGTCGAGGGATGCGATAGGGGTAAGGAGATTAGGCTCCAATAGCCCTACCGAAGAGATCACCATGTCAACTACTGGATCCAAATCATCAGAAGTTGAAGGCATGGGAGACAACACCACATAATTGACATGCAGCGGGGGTGATACTGTCGTCATATAAGAACCATTTAGGGAGGTAATCCAGTCAGGATCGATGAAGGAAAGTTGATTAATAGTCACAATTCTTCCATCATGAGGGAAAGATATCATGAAAAAAAGAGTTGACACAATAGATTTCATGGAATAGACATAATCCTGCCCAAGGAGTAAAGCGAAATCCAAGGGGTCTCGGACTACCATGACATCAATAAAGATAGTTTTCCCTCCCAGAGTTATCGAAAACTAAGGAAGGGTCCCTAAAGGTTGACTAGTTCTTCTGTTAAAAGCTAGAATATTCTGTGTAACCAGTGCAAGCTGAGGACAACCCAAAGCGTGCCAAGCAACAGAGGAAAAAATACTAACGGATGCACCTTCATCTATCAATGTTTGAGGAATGTCCCAACCACAAACCTATATTGTAATCTGGAAAGGAATGTGAGAGGGAAGACGAGGTCCAGTTGGCGCACCCCAATCAAAAAGGATGGCCTCATTGCTTGGAGGGGGTTTCGCGGGAGAATGAGGAATGCCCCCCAGCACAATAGATTTTGTATCAACGAGAAAAACATGGGCAGTATCGGGTTTACTCTCTGGATGGAGAGTAGGATTGACTGATGATGGGATTAGATCGAACACGCATGCACTCTTCAGAGGAAGAGTGGGACTGACCGAGGAAGGGACTGGATCAACCACTCTGGCACTCGTCAAAGGAGGAGTGGGATCGACCGATGACAGAACCAGATCGACCACTCGGGTTTCATTCTCCAAGGGGAGAATGGGGTCTATGAGTGGAAACATATTGAGTGCTTTGGTGTCACCCTCTAACAGGAGAGTGGAGTCGATTGAGGATGAAAACAGATCGACTACTTGGGTTTGTGGTTCAATCGAGGAGGAAACTAGATAGACCACCTGATTAATCGAACTAACCGGGGAGGGAATCAGATTGACCAGTCCATCAACTAATGATGGGTTGGGGGAAATCTTACGATAACCTTTTGGAAGTTGAAGTTTTTCTAAAAGAGAAGAAGCCTCGTCCATGTGAGGACAAAGGTGAGAATAATGATCACCTTTGCATAACATACAAGGGAATTTGACAGTTTTCTTCTTCTTACCAACCTTGATGTCACTAGGTGATGGGGTATCACCGGCATGTCTAGCAGAGGCTGATGACGCGGAGGACCACATTTCTAAGACCTTGGGAATACCAGGGCAATCGCTTAGAAAGTGGTCACCCTTACAAAGACTGCAAGGGAATTTGGGTTTCGGATTCTTGATTTTAATCTTGTTGACCTCATCAACACTCCCAGTACTATTAACAATAACTGGTTTCTTGGATCCAACATCTGATGTTGTTGGGGCCTTGGTCCTTTTCGGTCTCTTCTTCTTCTTCTCTTTCCATTTCTTCTTCTTCTTATCAACCTGACTACTTGCTTTAGAGCTTTCACTAGGCGAAGAAGGAGAAATGGAAGGAGACTTAATGGGCGAAGAAGACGAGAAGTCGACACGAGGTTGATGTGTGGGTGGTGTACTGAAATATAAATTATTAGGTGCAGTTGAAACATTGGGAGGATTCGAGATCACTGGAGTGGGGAACAACCAAAACGGTAATCCGATGGTGAGTCCCGAAAGACTCAATGTGGCAATGTACGGAGGACCAAAGTTTCCAAATGAAGGAAAGGTACAAGGTTCCCCAGGAGAAGGGGTTCCTCCATTGGTACTCCCGGGATTTGATGCCATTAACACTGACTCGACCTAAGGCCCACTAAGTAACACAACCAACACACACTATGAATCTGAAAAGCAAGCAATCAAACAAAACCTTCCCACAATGAAACCACTAGTTGGTGATGAAATCCAACATTGTGAGATCAAAATAGGAAGGGGTGGGGATAGAGTGAGTGGATTAGTTATGTTAGCGACCTGCTTAACGGACTTATGCCTTGGTGCAAGATTCCACGCAGTAATTGTGGATTTACCCTCCAAGGAGCTCGAGTGATTTTGACCAACATTTTTTCCAGGTACAATGAGACTTCCCTTCACTGTCACCTCATGTAAGACCCTAAAGATTATGGCTACTAAGGTCACCAATTCATAGTCAGCCCCCTGGGCGGGTACACTCAACAGTCTGATCCAAACGTATGGGAAGGATAACAAGTCCAAAATCAACTCGATAGGCTCCCACACATAATCATGGGTATGCCCTCAAGTGACCCCCAATATACGATCCAACCTCTACAAACAGTTGAACCACGAAGGGATAATCTCCATAACTCACCCGAATGCGACCTCGTGCGTAACCCCTATGCAAGAGGGGGATCCCAGAAAGCCTATATGACAATTGGATTTGCTCTCCCTATCGCAAGATGCTAAGTTTGTTTGATAGCTTTGGAAAGTTACCCTTTCAACCTTATTCCAAAGCCCTACACCTTAAAATAATGTAGGTTTGCTAACAAAAATGTAAAAAGTATGATAAATTTTAGTTAAGCGTTGATTTTAGTGGTTGTTGTTTACTCAGAGATGTATGAGAGTGAAGATTGATGATATTATGACTTAGTTCCCAAAACATGCATAAGAAATGATAAGCAATCTTTTCTTTCAATGAATGCCTAATTAAGGGAAGGAGAAGGATTTTCTTTTCACTGTTAAACACTAAGATGAAATGACCTTATGCAATATTCCTCAATAAGGAATCCAATGCAATGCTAAAATGTTTATATGTGACTGATAACTAGTATATGTAAAGCTTCCTATGCTAATCGGACTTCAAGAGTTGTGGGATTTAAGCATTCTGGAAGCAAACTTCACATAAACCAAAAGACACCCTTGTTATGATCAAACAAGAAACAAAAAGCCAAAAAATCAAAAGGAAGGAGAAAGAGCTTGGACAAGATGACTCAAAGATCAGAAAGAAAAGTACAAAAGACCTTTGAAACCCCTTACAAATTTTTCACTCATTCAGATAAACGAGAAGAAAACGACAGATTGACTCCAAATCGTGAAGAACAAATTGCAAAGTAAGGACAAATGTCAAAAAATCCAAACAAAAGAAGATGAATTCTCAGAAATAATGTTAAGCCCTAATATTGGCTCATTACCCCTTAATTGGGGCATATTATATTAGTAATATTATTTTATTTATGTCGGCTTTAGGCCATTAGTTG
>CBVK0102276334.1:0-16888 GCA_900067695.1 Picea abies | reverse complement strand
AAGGAGACATTTTCATTTTGGATCATCTTGTACTTGAACATTTAAGTGGGGTAAAAGGAGGTTGCCCGCTCGAAGAGGCTTATTATATGAAATTATCTCTTTTTCAAGGTGTTGAGTACTTTTTCTGAGGTTTTTCTATGCTATATTGATATTTGGTTCTTAACAAATAAGGGTGTTTGAAATCCAATACCAAGATGGATTGAGAGTATGGGACCCTGAGCAAAAGCCAAAACCAAGAAATAGCTTCATAAGATGAAATTCTGGAGAATTTCTCACAAAAATGGGGTAGCTCTCTGGTTTAAGGGGAACCAGAGTGTTCCAATGCTCTGTGTAAGGCTACAGGAGAGTGCTAGCACTTTGAAAACAACAGGAGGGGAGTGCTCTGCTCCAAAAACTCATAAAAAAGCCCAGAAACTCAAAAAATGAAGGAAATTCAGTCAATCAGGGTGATCATGATGACATAAAGAGGCAAACAAACAAATATAAGTATCAACATGACAATATGGAGAAGATCAAATTAGTGGGAAAAGGGCCAAAACAAGATCTAGGAATGGAAACAAAAATCAGAGTTCCTCCCCAGTGGAGTTGCCAATTTATGTTGTAGGTGAATCCCCCTGCGGACAAGTGGATTCCCTCTTGGTCTCTAGAGTCCTAAGGACAATATAGAAAAGTGCTTAACATGGACACTAACTTCCTTTTAGATCTAATCAAGCTAATCAATGAAAGAGGATGAGAAAGATATGTACATTATTAGCGACGTTTGTCCTTGCAAAGCCCTGGCCGAGCTTCGATCCTGAGCTCCCTAATAGGTCCTGTAGGACAAACAAAGGTACAAAATACTTTCTACTCTATTGAGATTAGCTCAAACATAGACCCATCTACTTTAGACAAGCGCATATGGAACAAGCATAAGTTTGAAAGAAAAAGGTCAAGCATTGATTATTAATGAGAATAAGTAAAAGTACTTACAATCCTTTGGATGAAGGTGCAACAACTTCTTCCAGTTCTCATTGTCCAACCCCTTTTCTCAAATAATATCCACTGATTGATTTGATGGCATCTCCCTCATGAGATCATAAGTTTGATGTAATTCCCAACCTCCATTGTCAATACCTTCTTATGAGATCATAAGTTTGGTATAATTCTCAATCTTCCTTGTACCTTTCACCATGAGAAGGCCTCCTTATATAACCTTGGAGAGGTCCAACCACTTGAGAGATCTTTGGGATGATTTGAGGATTCCTCTCCTTCAGTTGAGGATCTTCCCTAAGATCATGCCTTGACCATCTATTCGAATCCAACTACCTTAAGGAATTGAGGGATTCTTCCCTTATTTGCCTCAACAAACTTAGAATTTGCTAAAAAAAGGGTAGCACTCCCCCAAAAGGGTGCACAGGGCGCTCAAGCACTCCTCCAAAGAGGCTCAGGGAGCACTAGCACTTCCTAATAGTGGGTCGGGGAGCATTCCTCTCCAAAATTCATTTTTTGAGTGGTTTTTCCAATGGAAAAAGGCTTGTACCTCCTGTCAAGTGTTTTCTCTTCTTCCAAACTAACCTTTGAGGTGTCTTAAGTGTCTTTATGATGTTGTTAGAGGCACGACATATGCAAGGTGGCAGCATGATGTTTGTGACACTTGCAACACTTATAGTCAAGATGCGAAACTTGCAGACAAGATGCGACACTTACAACACTCGTAATGACGGCACTTGCGACACTATCGAAGTGAGTAATTTTGAGGTGTAACAATAGTGGGAAGTCAAAAAAGGATATTGGAAAGTGGTGTGAGTTCCACAAAATCCCCTGGCACAACATCGATGAATGTTGCTCGAAACAATCATTGTTGACTGAGCTTAAAGAAAAAGAGTTAGACCCTAACTCAGATTCTAATTTGAAAAAAGATAAGGGAAAGAAGATCATTGATGTAGAACCCAATGCTACCATCACAACCACAAAGATCCAACTAGACGATTTAGAGGAGCTTAAGGAAGGGGAGTGCATCTTCCATTTACATATGTAGGTGAAGGGGACCCCACTACATTTCATTGTTGACAATGGGAGCCAAAAGAACTTGATCTTGACCAAGTTCATTAGGAGATTAAAGCTATCGATGATGCCACACCCCCAACCATACACCATCGGTTGGTTGAACCAGGGATGAGACCTTCATGTGATCCAACAATGCCGCTTGTCCTATGCCATCAAGCCTTTCAAATATGAAGTATTGTGTGATGTTGACCCACTTGAAGTTTGTGATGTTCTTTTAGGACAACCTTATATGTGGAAACATCATGTTTTTTATAAGTCTCGACCTCGTAGTGTTATTATTACTTTGGGAGGTCATCCCTATAGGGTACTAGAGGTAGTTCCGACTACTATAATTTCATTGATCTTGATTTTTTTTTTACGAAAGGTAATCTCTCAGAATGTGAATCTTTTCCTATTCATGGTTAGTTCCAAAGGTGAACAAAGGTCACTGTGACCAACATAGCTTCAACACAAGGTCTGTCTACACAAAAAAAACACATGGACAAGATTGTAGATGAGTATAGATACCTCTTCGCTTCACCTATAGGGGTGTCTTTGCAATGTCAGATCAAACATCCCATTTATTTGATACCTAGTTCCCCCTTGTCCAATGGTCCATTATATAGATGCTCTCTTGTAGAGAATGACGAAATAAAGTGTCAAATTCATGAGCTCATCCAAAAGGGACACATTCGATCAAGCTCCTCACCTTATGGGAGCCCAATTGTGTTGGTGTAGAAGAAGGATGGGACATGGTAGCTCTGTATTAATTATAGACCCCTGAACAAAATCACTGTAAAGAATCCATAGCTGATCCCTCGAATTAATGATCTTCTTGATCAAATTAAGGGTGCCGAGTTATTTAATAATATTAATATGAAGTCAAGCTATCACTGGGTTCCTATAGAACCTACCGATGTGTGAAAGATAGCATTCAAATCTAAAGAGGTCCTCTTTGAGTGGTTGGTCATGACTTTTGGATTGACTAATGCTCCAGTGACATTCATGAGAATGACAGATAATATATTGTGTGTAGGGTACGAGATCTATTATAATAGCCAAAACATAAATATTGTAGAGAATAACAACAAAACAACACAATATATGAAACCACAACACCAAAATAATACCTTTGTTGATAGAAAACAATGTTCAGTTGCCTCTTCGAGGGGGAAACCTCCAACAAAGAAACGCTCTATTACCATAATTCTCAATACAAGCTATCCAATACCTCCTACTCTTATTTATACTAATTCTATCCTCTAAGGAAACTTCTAGAGGAATATCTTTCTAGAAGCGAAAGATGTTATTAAGTCTTCTTACATTGACTTATTCTCCTTTATTTAATAGGCCTTTTAACTAATGTTGACCTTTATTACATAGAAAATATATCATACTAACTAATGGAGTTAGGATTGGATCCTAACATTGTGGCCATTCACAAACTCTTTTGTGGTCGTCTATTTGGATGACATCCTCATCTTCAACCAAACTTAGGTAGAGCACTTGCAACACATTCAACATGTCCTAATCACCCTACGAAAACACAAGTTATATGAAAATATGGAGAAAATATCAATTGGCATGCAGAAAATCCAATACTTAGGATACATCATGGATGAACATGGGGTGCATGTGGACCCATCCAGGATCCAAGTCATTCATGATTGGCCAACCCCGATGACTCTGATAGAGCTTCACAACTTCTTGGGCCTTGCCGAATTCTATCGTAGATTCATGTTGGAGTTCTCTCATATCGTTTGGCCCTTAAGTCAGGTGACCAAGGGGGGATATAAAGCCAAATTTTCCTGGTTTGAATCAAAACAAAAAGCATTCCAATATCTGAAACACTGCCTCTGTTCCACACTAGTCCTCACATTGCTAGACTTGCAACAATAATTTGAGATTGAGAAAAATGCATTTGATTATGCTATCATTGCCATCCTCACTCAATAGGGACATCTATTATACTATCACAGTGAAACACTATATGATGTTGTTCACATATATACCACCTATGACAAGGAGATGCAATTCATTGTGCTGGCATGCTGATAGTGGAAGCATTATATTCTGGGAAAGGAAAAAATAATCCAAACTGATCACAAGCCTCTACAATTCATGTAGACACAAGGAAAGCTACATAATGACTGCCATCAGAAATGGTCCTCATACTTGCAACAATTCCACTTGAACATTAAGTTCAAGAAGGGAAACACCAACGATGTTGCAAACTGCCTCAGTTGGCCCTCAGTTGTGGAAGTCACCACAATTATTAACTTGTGTGGGCATGAGACCTCTAGGAGGCCATAATTATACAATAATGAATATGACTTTGCTGCTACTTATCAGACAATGATTGATGACAAAAACTTTCTAGACTTCTACCTCCATAATGCATTCTTGTGCTATCTAGGCCATCTTTGTGTTCCTTCAAGCGAGTGTGCAAAGATAATTTGGGAGGCACATTATAGTTGGGTGGTAAGGAAATTTAGTGTGGAGAAGAAAATAGTAGTACTTCAGAATCATTTCTATTGGCCAACACTTCGATAGGATGTCAACTGATATAGTAGATTGTGCACTGGTTGTGCCATCGTTAAGTTATCTGTCAAGAAGTAGGTGTTGTACACTTCTCTTCCTACCCAAAACAAGACTTGTGAGTCTGTCTCCATGGATTACATGCCAGTTTTTCCCTCCACCAAACATGGTCATGATTGAGTTTTTGTAGTTGTCGATTATTTCTCTAAGATGGCCATTTTTACACCATGTAAAAATAGTATCATAGTTGATTCCAATGCTAGGATCTTCTTTTAGTAGGTTTGGGTTTATTTTTGGCTACCATGGACCATTATTTCAAATAGGGATAATAGGTCCCTCAGTACTTTCTTGTCCAACCTATGGTCTTTGATGGAAACCATGCTGACCAAATAGACTTCCTTTCATCCCCAAACATATGGACAAACTGAAGTGGCCAATAGAATAATTATGCATATTATGTGCATGTACAACTCCAAGCATCCATGTACATGGGATGATATCCTTACATATGTTTAGAATAGCCATAACAGATCCCTCCACAACTCCATTGGCCACAACCCTTTTCAGGTGTGCTTGGGGTTCCTGCCATTGGCCCCCATTGATGTATCTCTACCTATTATGTCTTCCCCGACATAGTCCTCCCTTGCTCAGTCTAAGGTATACAAAGCACCCAAATTTTCTAAACAAGTCAAACACCTCGAACAACAAGTTCATGATATACTGGAGAAGGCCATTGCCATGTATAAGAAACAACATGACCAACATCAGGTTTCTCACAAGTTTCGGGTTGGTGACAAGGAGTGGTTGAATTTTTAGAAAGAGCACCTCATGGGCCCCCACAAGAAGCTCAAACCACTTCGATATGGGCCTTACACCATCACAAATATTTTTGGCGACAATGATTTTGAATTGAGTATTCCTCCTTTCCTTGGCTTGCACCTAGTATTTAATGTGGAGTTGCTTCAACCATATTTCCCACGTATGTTGGACACCTTTGAGGTGGTTAAGCAATTGGCCCTTGTATAACTCAATCCTGACTGCATTGCATAAGATCTGGTGGATTATATCATGGACACCATGAT
This sequence comes from Picea abies, assembly GCA_900067695.1. Classification (NCBI taxonomy): domain Eukaryota; kingdom Viridiplantae; phylum Streptophyta; class Pinopsida; order Pinales; family Pinaceae; genus Picea; species Picea abies. The sequence goes on along the minus strand of CBVK0102276334.1, from coordinate 11,243 downwards.
GAAGGGAACCTACTAGAAAAAAATACAACTCTATCGGGTTTTCAAAGCAAGACAACTACTTCAACAAGGAAAGTGGCTCACCAAGACTTAGATTCAACAAAATTTTCCCCATCTCTTGAGGGAACTCGACGCAATGGGGACAATTGCTTCCTAAGGGGGGAGAACTGATCTAGGTGGATATTGGTGGAAACACACCTCTTCCATTGACTCATCATGGTTCCCCATCTTGGCTATTTTTGTTATGATTTTTGGGTCCTAAACTTCCAGTGCCATTTTGAGGCCCTAAACGATGTTTCAGCCATTTGGGGCCTGGGGTTTCCATAGTATGCAACATTGCCAATGATTGTAATTCTAGATTAGATATTTTTAACGAGCTATTAAACACCCCAAATGGAGATTGTATGCAATAGTTGTGCCCCCGTGAAGTTGACACATCAACTAACCACCTCGGAGCCCGCGAGCCTTTTAGTGTTTCACCTCTTAGGGTTAGGATTTTGGACATTTGGGGTTCTTTATTTATGTTAAAATTCCATTCTTGTAGCCCATTGTATTATTTTTTTTGTGAATTAGCGTAGAAGACATCTCTTTCTCTTCAGAAACAAGCTATCACCATTCTATCTAGTTTGTGTTCTATAATATTCTACTATTTTTTTCATTAATAGAAGTTGGGTTTCATTGTATTGTTGTACTCTCTACTATATTTCTCTATGCATGTTTCATTTTTTTCTCAATATAATCCGGATCATAGACCTAGTCTGATAGTGGTATCATAGCAGGTTCTAACTCCATGATTCTCTCCTCCCTTGGGCATTTCATTCCCCTATGTGAAAAAACGTCCCTTTGTAAGACTGTCTCTCTGGTTATTCCCATGCAACCCTCATCTCTACCATTTCCCCCCATTTGGTGTTAGATATGAACACCATGCCTAAATTATTATTTTATCTCGTGCGAGACTGCATCCACCCATTGTCGTTTTGCAGTCATGACACACAGTTGTTAGGGTTTCCTCCACTCTCCCGCTCTTGGAAATTCTCTCCCCTCAGGTCTATCTATCCTACCATTCATGCCCATCCACTAGTCTATCATCCAGTTTCTTTGCGATTTTAGAATCCAAGCCCACTGCTTAGAGATAAACAAAGAGAAAAGCGACATCAAATCGCTTTATTCTAGATCACTGCCTATTTCAACAAAAAATAGAGCACCCTCATACTTTCGTTCCAATGTTATAAACATTTTGGTTTTGTTCAAAATTCCATGTTTACAGTCTAATCCATCGATGACCATTCTTCCCTTCTTCATGTAGCTCAGAGTTTGGCCAAACCCTTGTACATATATTTATGTATTTCAATGGACCTAGACCACATGGGTATGATTACTCGCTATGAAATGTAACACTAGATTGTAATAACAACATCAATAGTAGGTAGAACCGAGAATTTTGTGTTATGGGTTGGGTTCCTACTTGCTTGACGATTTCTCCTTTTAAATTGTTGGACTATGTATCCGAGGGTTGAAGACTAATATGGGAATGAGGATTAGTTTCAATCGACAAATTTAAATTACTAGAGTGATTTTCTAGCTCCTCTAAGTGGCAGAAAGAAAGGGATCGAGAGTGCAAAAAAATTCCAATCTATCCTAGGCCTACAACACCAGGCTACTTGCATTTACACAATACCTTTTTGAAGTTGTTAATGTGCTAGAGTGAATTATTTTTGGTGAGTTGGGTTCATCATTCGTTTTGATATTTTGAGCATCTTGTAGCAAAGCAATTTTTTTTTTGTGGGTTGCATCTCTTCCAAGTCACATTCTTCTCAGAGAGAGATGGTGGCCACTTTTTTTGATTCCCAATTTGTGTAATATTGTTGTAAAATTGTATAGGGAGAAATGATTGTTCGTTCTCTCTCTTCATGTTTCAACTTGATGGCTCTAGTAAACTACTCAAGAGTTTTTTTATTTTTTATGCATATTAACTATCCCACTCGGTGACTCATTCAATAGGGTTTTTTTTCATGATAATTTATGTTGTCGATATTGGTAATCACCTTGGCTATTTTATAGGATTTTGAATAGTTCACCGTGGTCTGGTATTTTAGATTTTCAAGTTGAATAATCATGCCAAGAAGAAAGAAGACAACTCAACCCAATAGAGAAATCATGTGCCTTGCTCAAAAAGGAAAGAATCAATCACATGATTCTTCTGGAGGAGAAGGAAAGCGGGGTAGGTATAATGCCCACGAGAAATTTGATATTTAATTTGTTCGTTGTGGGAAAAATGGACATGAATAAAATACATGCAGAGTCCCATGGGAGAAGATCAAAGTTAAGCATGATCAAAAAGACGACAAAGGTAAAGCACTTGAATTTACTCATTAAATTGTTTCCCATTGCAATATTGGATTAATTGAAGATTTGTTTAACACTTCATTTTCTTCTTAGAGAGATGCATGACTATTTGACATAGGTGAAACATGACACATGACCTTCTGAAGGGACTTCTTTGAATAATATCTCAATGACAATGTATATGGTATAGTATATTTTGTAGATAAATCAAGTCTCAAACTTTTAGGAATTGGCACTATCAGACTTAATTTGCCTAGACTCCTGGATTTTCTTCTGCGTGATGTGCTCTATCTTTCCGAGTTACAATGGAACTTGCTATCTCTTGTGCACATTTGACAACAAGGCCATTATATTCATAACTTCAGGGGAAAACTTGAAATAAGAAAGGCTTTTGACAACATGGTCATTATGATAGTAGTGGTGGATGAAAGATTGATGAAGTAAAAACGGGACATTTGCTCATGAACATAATTTTTCATACCTCTCTCACCATGATGAAGGTACATTTCCATCTAGTCTCTTATGGCATGCTATATTTAGACATATTAATTATGACAACCTTCATTTGTTGAAAAATAAAGTGTAATGTTCCCCTCTCCTTGAAAAGAATATTAAAGAACTTAGTAGTCTAGTCACCCCTCTAGACTATAGTCCCATGGATAAAAGGGGTTAAGAGGTGCTAAAGTATCACCGAGGAACTTCATGTTATATTATTAAAGTGACTTTGATAAAGAAAAAAAAGGGTTATTTGAATTAAGGAGAAAATAAAGTAATAACCTTAGAAAAGAGAATAAAATAACTCAACTGAAAATTAGAAGATGGAGGTATAAAAGAAAGAGGAGGGTTCCTTACACATTATCCTTGTCATTCTCTATTATTACTTTGAGCTATGCAGCTTATGATTTGAGGGTTTTGAGTGAACAAACCCTATAGATCAACAAGGAGGTGAAATATCCCTATGTTCCTGGTCCAATCTTGGCCAAGGAGGTGAAATATTCCTCCCTCACCATTCTATTCAACTACAATTTTGGTTTCTACAGTGGAAGAAGAGTCAGGGCGCAGATCTAGAGATTTTCTGCAGAGAGGGCACACTATGGAGGAGAAAACAATTTGATTTGGCCAAGGAAAGATATATATGAGGCTAATGGCATTCCAAGAGGGTTTTAGAACACCCTAGCACCTTTTCTCATCAGTCTTGGGGGGTTTAAGCCTAATATACATTTATTCTTTCATTGGGCGAATATCTGAAGGAGGGCGCATTGTAGTAGTGGATCCATTGAGTTTTAAGGGCCAAATCTCTCAATAAATATGAGAAACTCTTAATTGGTGTTTGGAATCCCCCCCAATATATACCCAATATATAGATATACAAAATTATAGGAGGTTGAGGGTCAGATCTGAAGAGGATGAAATCTTGAGGGTTTTTGTAGTTTAGAGGGGCACAACTCTTCCAGGTTCAGTACCATATCTAGAGGAAAGGAAATAAATTGATCTTGTCTTCTTGCATGCGGTCACTGAGAGTATAGGAAGGATCCTTACTATCTCTTGCAGTATATGTTGGAGGAATATTCAGTCACAACACTTGTATCTCTTATATTTCTCCCAGATCTATGTATCTCTTGTTGGAGGTCAACATATTTACTAAATAAAGGTTAGATATGAAGTTTGTGACTATCTTCTTGTGTACACTGTTAGCATCTTGCTATTTTTGTTTTTTGTTCCAATTTCCATCATTATATGCTGTGTAAACTTGTTAATCCACTCCATGCCAAAATATGAAGGATAACCTACAAAAAAATTGATAAACACAAAGCAAACAAACAAACCTAAAACACCAAGTTCCCATCAATCTTGCATGGGAAAATTACATGAAGGTTTTTTTTGTTTGCCTACTATTCCTAGGAAATTGGAGCAATGTGATGCTTGTATCCTTGGAAAACATAGCAAACAATCATTTCATGCTTCTACTTCTAGAGCATGTAGAAAACTTGGATTGATACATTTTGGTTTGTGTGGCCCCATGCATGTTCCATATGCTAATGGTAATAGATATATCATGATTTTTATTGATGATTACACCAATAAGTATTGGGTGTACTTGTTGAGAGATAAATCACATGCTTTTGAAACTTTTAAAAATGTTCAAGTATGGATCCAAAATGAAGCCCAGTCTTGTATCGACTCTCTTCGTACTGATAATGGAAGAGAATATACATCTAATAAATTTGAAAAATATCTTCCCCAACATGGGATTCAACATCAAACCACTATTCCATACAATCTTCAACAAAATCGTGTAGATGAAAGAATGAACAAGAATCTCTTAAATATGGTTCATTCCATGATGTTTTTTTTAAAATGTGAAATTGATGTTTCGAGCTGATGTAATTCTATGTGTATTTTATTTTAAAAACATGTGTCCATCTCATGCTCATGGAAATAAGATTCCTTATGAAATGTGGTATGGCTGTATTCCTTTGGTGAGGCATCTCAAGGTCTTTGGTTCCACCTACTATGCCTTAATTCCTAAAGAGAAAATAAACAATCTTGATGCAAGGAGTAGGAAGTGCATATTCTTAAGGTACTCATATATCACCAAGGAATATGTCTTTGCGATGAGGTAAAAAAGAAATTCATTCTTTCTAGAGATGTAGCTTTTCTTGAATCCTCCAAGAATGACAAGACTATTGAGCAAAAGCTTGATCATATGGATAAATTCACCCATGTAAAGACATATCATGAGTTTTATGATGAGATTCCACATCTTGAAGGGGGGATCCCTATCTTGGATCAATCTTTAGAATCTCCTTTTGAAGAACCATATACCCCTTATGAAGAAGTTTGTTATGAACTAATTATACATATAAAATTCTATCTCTCCTTGGATTCCTGTTACAAAGTTCCAACCACTTCATCAAAACCTAAAGTTCATTTGGATGATGTGATTGAGAGGATTGAATGGTTAAACCTTGATGAGAATTAAACAACATCTCAATTAGTTGAACAACCTGGAGCATCTCAGAAAGGTTGAACAAAGTGGCTCATAAAGACACTTGATAGTGTTCATCTTGATGAGGTCGAAAAAAAGGAACCATAAGTTCTACAAGAAAAGATGGAGGTGATGTAGATAATTTATATTTAGGTGATGTAGATGATATGGATGTTTCATATGATTGTGATTTGAATTTATCTACTAACTTTGAACCAACTTCCTTTGAAGAAGCCAATTCTCATGATGAGTGGAAAGAAGCCATGTAGAAGGAGTATGATTCTCTCATCAAGAATGTGACATGGAAGTTGGTGGACCCTCCATTTAGAACCGAATCAATTCGTTGCAAGTCGTCTTCAAGAACAAGTACAAATCAGATGGCTCACTTGAAAAGCACAAAGTGAGGCTTGTGGAAAAAGGATTTGCACAGAAAGAAGGCACTGATTACGAGGAGACTTTTTCCCCACAACAAAATGGGCAACCATTCGTACTCTATTTTCCTTGAAAACAGAGAATGCATGGAAATTTCATCAAATGGATGTGAAGTCTGCTTTCTTGAATGGAGACTTGAAAGAGAATGTCTTCATGTCTTATCCATAAGGTTTTGTTATGGAGGGACAAGAACAAAAAATATGTAAACTCATCAAGTCCTTATATGGCCCGAAACAAGCACAATGAGCCTGGTATGAAAATATAACTGAGCATATTATGAAATTGAATTTCAAGCACTTTAATCTTGAGGATGCAATTCTTTTTGTCAAGAAAGTTGGAAAAACTAAGGTATATCTTGTAGTGTATGTAGAAACTAATTTGTTGATAACAAGGAACAATGAAAGATATATTGCATCCACAAAGAAAGAGTTGAAGAAATGCTCTGAGATGACATATTTGGGACATATTCACTACTATATGGGCATTGAAGTGACTTAAAATCCAAAGTACATATTCATCTCCCAAAATATGTACATTGGATAATTGTTGAACAAGTTTGTCATGGTTGAGTGTAAACTCCAATGGAATAGAATTTAAAGCTCACATCAAAAGAAGGGAATGAATTTGAGGATGAAACCAATAACAAACAACTTGTGGGAATTCTTAACAACCTTACCACCACCAGACTAGATAATTCATTTGTTGTTGGGATTCTTTCTAGGTTCATGCGAAAACTTTGTGAAGGAAATTGGTCTGCTACAAAAAGAGTTCTAAAATACTTGAAGGGAACTCAATATTTTGGACTCAAGTATTCTTAGGTGGATGACTTCAACCTGATTGGATATTTTGATTCAGACTTTGTTAGGGATAAAAACATGGAGTGTCAAATTCAAGTTATCTCATGAGTCTTGTATCAATAGTTGTCTCTTCGAGATCATGCAAACAATTAGTTCCAATAGATTCCACAACAAAGGAAGAATCTATGGTAGTTGTAGAGGCAACAAAGTAGATTGTATGGCTCAGGAAAATACTTGAATATTTGTAGGAGAAATAGGTGAACTCTACTCCTCTTCTGATTGACAATACTTATATAATCAATTTGGACAAGAATCCTAGATTCCATAATCAAACCAAGCACATCAACACAAACTACCATATGATTCAATATCATGTAGAGGCCAATACTATTCACTTGAGACATTGTTCCACAAATGACAAAATTGTGAACATCTTCAACAAAGCACTTGGAAGAGAAAAAAATGAAAAATTTAGAATGATGTTTGGTTTCACAAACACCCCTTCGGATTAAGGGGGGAATGTTAGATACCTAATCCTTAGGGATTGAGGTACTTGGTAAATACTATTGTAAATATGAGGAGAATATGAATAGTTGTAGGTGAATAGGAATAGTCATTCAAACCTCTTGGAATATGAAACCAAAGGTCACCTCACATTGCATTTATAAATGTCTCACATTAATGCAAATTGTTCATGGAGTTACTCATTTTATCTGCCCATACATGGCCTAAAACCAAGCTCTTTACTTTGTGCTTATTCTAGATATGTAACATTTCCTGTAGATATTTGCATCCCAAGGGATCATCTATCACAATATTTATCATTTTTCGTAGATGGAAAGTTGATTTCTGGTCAAACCTATGAAAGATCTTAGAATATAGTGGGTTAATTTAATAAAATTATGACTAATTTATGTAATTTTTCCTAGAATATCCATTTTTTTGCGGGTTGGCTTATGGGAGCTTCAAGGAATGTTGGGCTCATGCTCAAATTCAAACCTAGGAAACAAGGGTCATTAATCAACACAATTTACTTGGGGTGTTTTAGAGAAATATGATCTGTAGGCTCTGCAGTCCAATATATATATATATATATATATATATATATGACTATTCTATCTTTGGTACTCTATATTTGCGTGCTACCTTGGATTTGAATCTTCTGCTTAGGAGAATACCATTGTAATTTCTCATGCCTTCTCATGCTTCTCTAAAGATCAAAGTCACTCCTCAATATCATTTGAATTCTCAATAGATCTCTTGATACCAATGGATCTCATGAAAATACCAAACCCAAGTCCCAATGGATCTCTTCCAACTTCTCCCTTCACTGCTATTGCAGACCATTGATAGATCCTAATATTCTAAGCATTCAATCACTGACATTCCAATTGACCTCCATATCATTTGTTCATATGGAGAAGCTATTTGTGTGGAATTTTCCCTTGAACTTAGATAACCAACACCTTGGCAAGCTCTTTCATGAAGGTGTCGAAGAAGTCTTGGATGTCAATATCAATACATACAAAGAAACTGGAAACCCACATGGATTTGGTTTTGTGACCATGGGCACTATTGAAGAGGCAAATAAAGGTGTTGATATTTTCAACAAATATAGCTTGAAGGGAAAACTCTTAACAATCAACAAGGCTGCTCCTCAATGAACCAAATTTGAAAGGTAATCTAAAGCTATATCTTCCAACAAAATCTATGTTGGGAATTTTCCATGACAACCTAATGATAATATCTTTTTGCAATCATTCAATGAACATGGAAAGGATTTGGAAGTAACAATTGTATATGATAGTGAAAATGGGCGGTCACAAGGCTTTGGATTTGTTACATACTCATCATAGATTGAAGTTAATAATTCCATTGTTTCCCTCGATGGAAATGATATGGATGGGAGACCCTTGAGAGTGAACATGGCTCTCACGATCTGTGAGAGATCTGATATTCATTCTTTTCATTGTGGAAATAATGGACATGATGCAAAGACATGTAGGATCCCATGGGAGAAGATCAAAGGACAATAGGAACAAATAGAATAAAAAGGTAAATCTCCTAGATCCTCTCATTTTTCTATTGCTCATTGCAATATTGGCATAAATGAAGATTTGTTCAAAACTTCATTTTCTTCTTGAAGAGATTCTTGGTTGCTTGCCACTGGTGCTACTTGCAACATGAATTTTTGGAGAGACTTCTTTAAGGAATTGAATGAAAATGTAGAGGGTGTATTAAACTTTGCAGATGGTTCCAATATCAAACCTATAGGAATTGACACCATTGGGTTCAAATTGCCTGGATTCCCATATTTTCTTTTGCATAATGTTCTCTATCTTCCTGAGTTGTAGAGTAACTTGCTGTCTCTTGTGCACATTCGACAACAAGGCCATACTATTCACATGTTTTATGGAAAATTCAAAATAAGGAGGTCTTTCGAAAACATGGTCGTTAGGACATGATAGGAGGATGAGAAATTGTTGAAGATGAAAGGGACATTTGCAATGACACATAATTTTGCATACCTCTCTCACCATGTTGAAGGTACATTGCCATCTAGTCTCTCATGGCATGCTAAATTTGGGCACATCAATTATAATAGTCTTTGTACGTTGAATAAAAATGGTGTTTCTAGTTTGCCTACCATTCCAAGGAATGTGAAGCAATTGCATGTATCATTGGTAAACATAACAAGAATCCTTTTCATGATTCCACTTCGAGAGCATGTAGAAGGATAGAGTTGATACACTCTAATTTGTGTGTCCCTGTCTTATTAACCTTACCACTATTAGACTAGATATTTCATTTGTAGTTGGGATCCTTTCAAGGTTCATGAAAAAACCTTGTGAAGGACATTGGTGTGTTGCAAAGGGAGTTCTAAGGTACTTGAATGGAACTCAAGACTTTGGGCTCAAATACTCTAAGGTGGAGGAATTCAAACTAGTTGGATATATAGATTTAGACTTTGATGGGAATAAGGAGAATGTACTATCTACTTTAGGATAACTCACGAGTCTTGGATCAATAGCTATCTCTTGGAGATCACACAAAAAATCTATTCTATCAGATTCTACTATAGAGGTAGGGTATGTGGTTATTGCAGAGACAATAAAGAATATTGTGTGGCTTTAGTGTTAGAAAAATAGGACTGTGGAGCAATAAAATAAAACAAATGCGGAAACAAAACACATAAGATACACAATACAATAGAGACACAGATATACGTGGTTCACCTAGTGTGGGCTATGTCCACCAGAGAAATCGCCAGGTCCTTCCCTTATTATTATCCAACAAATGAAGGGATACAACCTACAACAAACCCGTTGTAACTTCCTCTTCTTTCTCTCACAGTCTCCTATCTCAGAAGACAATATTTTCTATGATACATAGCCGCAATACATTTCCCTCACAAGAGAGGGTTTCCTTTTAGGGAAAAAAACCCTAACATAACTTCTACCGTTAGATCTGCGACCTAGATTTACAATGAAATTACAATATACTTTTACAAGGAAAATTTTCCTTCGAGGGCTTCGCCCCCGAACCCCCATTGGGGGACACTACCCCTGAACTCCCACTGGGGGCCTGCTTTCCCTCGGACCCCCCAGCCGGGGGGATATCCCCCTCGAACCCCGCAGAGGGGGTAACCCCCCTCTGCAATCCCCCACGTGGAAGAATATACATACTTCTGGGGTGTAAATACTTCATGGGGTATAAACATGGCTGGAAACAAAAGATCTCTGAATCAAGAAGATAATGAGGCTCCACAACCAAAACTTAGGAAGATACAAGAGGATTTACAGGAGAAACAAGTGAATGCTACTCCACTTTTCATTGCGAACACTTATGCAATCAAGTTGGCTAAGAATCCTAGATTCCAAGATCGAACAAAGCACATCAACACAAAGTACCATTTTATTTATCATGTAGAGGCCAAGACCATTTATTTAATACATTGTTTCACAAGTAAGCAAATTGGAAACATCTTCACCAAAGTTCTTAGAAGCGAAAAGTTTGAAAATTTCATAAAGAAGATTGGACTTACAAACACCCCTTTAGATTAAGGGGGGGGATGTTAGATACATAGTCCTTGGGATTATGATATATTGTAAATATTAAATTTAGGATAAATATGAAGAGTCATAGGTGAATAGGAACAAACATCGAAACTCCTCGAAGATGAAACCAAAGGTCATATATGAATGTATTTATATGTGGCTCTCTTTAATAAAATTCAATTATGTGTAGAGTTATTTAAGGACTATCAAAATTCAATATTCTACATTGCAAGAAATGAATCATCATTGTGTGTGTGTATACAATTTGTATTAAAAAGAGAAATGATTATAGTTTGTATTAAAAAAAACTGCATCTGAATTAGACAACTTAATGATACAAAATTTTGGAAGATGAATCCATCTTGCAGAGCTATCCTCCTCCCATCAAAGAGATCAAAGGGAGGATTCCAGAATTTTTTCCTACAATAACAAAATTTTACTATTTCCTGAGTACAAGAATAAATTATTACAAATTGCTTGCATAGTAAATGCAAAAACAATACATAATTATCAATTTTGATGAGTTCTCCCCCCTCTAAATAGGGTAGATTCTAGATTTAGTTGATATCCCAAGAAGATATTTGATTCTATCTCTTTCTCTCTTCTCTCTCCATTTCATTTCCT
>CBVK0102276293.1:0-16983 GCA_900067695.1 Picea abies | reverse complement strand
ATTTTAATGGGATCTACCTTTTCCTATACTTACTTTTATTATGTTGGTGGAACTATAATTGGGCTACTAGAGGTGATGGTTTGACCTCCACTACTTGATTTATATTAATAAATGTGCTTAACAAGGATATCGACTTTCTCAAAATTTGGATTTGCTTCAAGGAATAATGCCAGACTTTTTGTTATTAATGGTGAGATACCTTAGTGACCATGTGTTTAATATAACTATAGTTTCTCCAACAAATAGGAAAACATGCACAACATTAACAATGATGTGGTTATTAGTGGTTGTCCTAAGAGACAACGTTTTTCCAACAAATAGTCAAACATCCATAACTTGAAGAATAAAATGGATATTAGCTTTTCTCCCAAGAGACTATGCAATGCTAACAACTATGTCGATTGATGTTTGGATCAATATTGTCAGCATATGAAAATTCAGGATTCATGTTCTTATTCATAATCAAAAAGGTAAGAATATACCTCTCTATCTTCGGAATCTCTCTTGTTTGTCCATCAATTGCCTTCTTGATCACTCAATTTCAATCCATTCCTCAAGTGCTTTATATAGTTGAATAACATGCACCTCCAAGAGTATGTCTAGATAGCATTGGGTTAGGGATGTATATACAAGTTTGATTAGATGGACGTGGAAATGAGAACCTTCGACCATGCGTCTTCGTAGATACATCATTTTTCCAAAACCCCTTATCTAATAAATATCCCTTTTGATGGAATCCATCCACCATCACGTATTTGAGGGATATTAGATCCCTCAACCTCGAAAATGGTTGAGTGCATAAATGCCCGACTTGCTTATGATCTTGCTGGTGGGGTTCTCAAGGTTAGGAATGGTTATTAAGATTCAAAACCAATAATTCAACAATGAAAAATATAAATACTTATGACTCGATGAAAAAGATGACTCAGTTAATTTTGGTTAAAAACAACCTCTATGAAAATATTCAATTAAGAAGAGAACCCACTTTAGTTTTGAGCATATCATCACATGGTCTGGATCTGTATATTTTTCCTCCTGCCTACTCATTGAGTGTACCAATAGTGTCATAAAATTGAGGATATTGTCCTTGATTTATACACAACATTATATCTTATCCTTCACTCCTTATCAATATTTGGTTTGTGCTTACAAAATTTAAGAAGAGAATGACAATGTTTTTTTAGGATGTTGACTCATTTCCTGGACTCTTCAAAAAATACACAAGTCCAACTACGATGTTGACTCATTTCCTGGACTCTTCAAAAAATACACAAGTCCAACTACTTGAACTAAAGGACAACACAACTAATGTGTAAGGAAATCAAGCAATGGCTTGTTTGAAATATTGTATTATCCTTCACTAAAGTTAATTTTTAGTTATATGTGCTTTATAGAAAACATTTTTCATCCTCTAAGATAGTTCCTAGAAGAATGGCCATTTGTTAATTGATATATAAAGTAACATGTTTAAACTAAAATTTTCATTACTATTCCTGGCATGCATATCAGTTGTTCATCTAAATTTCATTGCTTTTCCCTGTGTCCATATAACCTAGTCTTCAACATGTTTTCCAATGATTGTAGGGAGCTCTTACCAGATAACCTTGTTATAATATTTCCAAACTATTTCAGACTACTTCGACATGTATAAATTCTATTGCATAGACTTGTTTAGTGTAACATCCATCTCTACGTACACCATTACTGAGTTATTCTTTGAGGGATCTTGCTTGCAAATGATCTAGGTATGACACATTGTGATTTCATTCAGATTTTGGGTTATATATGATGATATTGAGGGTTATTGTCTTATTGATTTTATTGATGTATAAATATATATATATATTGACAAAAGCTTTTGATGAGTCGTATTGAGTGTGAATGACACACGACATGTTAGGGATGTTTATGGCATAGATGGATCCCTTGGAATATGGATTGATCTAGGGAGTGGATTTTATTTATTGAGTATTTAAATTCACACAAATATGATGTATGATTTATTACAATATGATGCATGTATATAAAATTATGGACAATGTTTTTTCAGTGGATGCAGGCTGGACGATGCTTGCTAATATGAGTCACATGAAGAGTAGAGGGGCCATGCATAGAAACTATACATTTGAGGGAGAGGTGTGTCAGTGTCCCTATCATAGCCTACTAGCACTCTCACCATAGTCTAAACTGTAGGTTAACGATTACCTAGTTCGATATGTCCACGATGTCATGAGGGTAGATTGAGAAAGTTTCTCACAAGGATTTCTAAGGGGTGCGTAATAAGGTAGAGTCCTTATTACTTGGAATCCCTTAGTTTCTCACAAGGTCGACTAAGTGGAGTGTTGGTTCCAAGGGTCGGAGAAGTTCCAAAATAGGTCTAAGGAGAGTGGCACCCTTGGAGCACAAAAGTGCATCTCGAAGGGCATGCCACATAATTAAACTTGTGTTAATAAATCTAGGTGGCATAGAAAACATTGAGTTATGTATACATTGTTGAATTAACTAATTAATTAAATGATAGATTCTAGTTGATAAGTCTAACAAAAGTCAGAGCCTAAGTATAAGAATTGGCCTAAGTTAAATTTTGATTTTGGAACTATCTTAAATATTCAAAATTGAGATAAGTGTAATACTACGAAAAGGTTGGTAAGATCTAGAGACTAGATAAAAGGCAGATGTGTGTGCATGCGTTTAATAAAAATGAATTTTAAAATAGAAATAAATAATAACTAGAGAGGTTGGTTGTACATAGAATATAATCTAGAATCCAACCACTCTAGTCTAACTAGAAGGAGACTCATTTTTAAACTCTAAATAATATCTAGTTAGGAACACTCCTTAAATGAGAATCTAGGGAATAAAGGGACACCTAGGAGTAAAAATAGGAACACATTGAGGAATGTGAGGCAATTTGACATTTTCAATTAAAATAAAATTTGTAATTACTGGTGTAACTGGGGGAGAATGTGACAAGTGTGTGAGTGAGTAATCCAAAATTAAATTAACTACAAATTTAATTATTTTTGTATGCAGACATGTGTCATGGAATAAAAATTTGTAAAAGCGGTTTATGAAGAAGGGAAATGGATCTGATTTTTCTGAGCATTGTTATGCTGCCAAATTTTGATTAAACTATTTTTACTTGTGAGAGTTGGGATTACTAGACTTTTAAGAGAGTGGAAGCTCTTCCTTGCGAGGGAAATTCTTGGAGCTAGATTGTTGGTTTTTCTATGTGTGGCCCCTTTTTGGCTCGGGAGGATAAGGGGGAAGAAGAATACCCCTAGCGTTGGTTGGGAGGTACCAGTGAATTCTCTATTATTAGAAAGCGAAGGAAAGGAAGGAGCACAATATTCTGAAGACATCTTCCTTACACAACATTTGTTGGTTCTGGCATTTTACATTCTAAATTTCATTTGTATTTCAATGTATTACTATAATATATTGTTAGGGATCCTATAAAATTCACTAGATTTACTTAACGACAATTGTTAAGTTTTGTTGATCAAGGAATAACAGATACAATGCTATTTAAAATCTTTGATGGACATTTCAGACATTTTAAGAACTCTGTATGAGTGGCTTGATCCTGATTGTATAGTTAATTGTTATATTTCATAATGATTATGTTAAGTCTGTATTTCAATCCTTACCTGAATATGATGATCAGAGTTATAGTTGAGTTATTTTAGGAAATTTTAACAAAATATGATGATCAGAGTTATAGTTGAGTTATTTTAGGAAATTTTAACAACCCATATTTCTCTGGTAAACTAAGGATTGTTTGGATGTTATGTTTTGATTCTCTGTTGAACTTAATTAATTACTAAATGAATTTTATGATGAGATCTATGTCATTGTATTTCAGATATGAAAACTATGCCCCGCTTCTTTTTAAGCCTACGATAAGTCAACTTTGTCGAATGGTGTAATTTCGTGAAATTGTTAAAACCTGGGTTATTGTTTTTCTCATATTAGATTTTTTTTTACCCAAAGTATCTAGGGGCATGCATTTTTGTAAAACGTTTGTTACTTAAATCCATTTAATTCGGGATTCATGGGATGCCCATTCTTGGGTTTTTGGGAATATTTCTACTTACTTCCAATAAGAGTGTTAGCTCTTTTCCTAAATCAAGTTATGCATGTGATCGGGAGACAAAACGTGATGATAGACCTAAGGGGAACTATTCAAGGCTCCAAAACTCTGACGTTCTGGAGGTTTCTTCAAATCAACACTCCTTCTCTCTCGAATTGCTAATCGATTGAATTAGATCATAGCTGAGCTGAATGACAGTTGTAGGTTACCATACCCTACCACCTTCCTTTGTAAATTTTGGCAGTTGTAGGTTACCATACCCTACCACCTTCCTTTGTAAATTTTGGCATCAAATCTAATGGTTGGCGATGATTTTCCTCTTATGAGTTCTACGATGGATATCCACTATGGAACATCTGGAATTTGTGGTTTTCCGCCAGTACAACTTGAAACCATCCCATACGAGTAACCAAACCACTGTAAATCTCATATATATGATGATTTACTCTTTATCTTAGTTAACGATTGTAGTCCACTCCAGAGTTCAAAACTCCAGGGATCTCTTTTTACTGAACAACCCATTTTCACTGGAGCGCCAAATTGTCGACTCTCCGAAGGACTTAAACTTGAAGATCTAATGGTCCGTGTTGTTCACTAGATCTACGGATCTCCTTTACTCTGGAAGTTTGGAACTTCAGGGTATTCATAACCGTTAACCTTTACCTCTTAACTCAACCGGATAACCGAATCATGTTTAACTCAGAGATCGATGATCCCTTTATATTGCTATGATCTACTGCTAGAATTAGTTTCAGAGATACAACCCTTCAAAGAACTAGGTTTACTTTGGGTTCAAATATCCCGGAGTGACATGGAATCCATGATGTCAGTTCAATGATGTGTCACAAGATGAGAGTGACACGTGTCACTTGATTTAGCATAGATGACGTAACCGAAGGTACCCAAAATGAGTTTCATGTGTCACCTGGAATAAGTGATAGGTGGTATTTGACATGTTAGCAGTCAAGAGCTCTGAGAAGGGGCTCCAACACTCCAGTAATTCAAGGATCCAGGCTTCCAAATATTTATCTTTGCAACTCTGGTCTTCCTATGAAGTAATGAAGGTCGAACCCTCACATCTGATGGTCCTTGATTATCCATTGGAAGTGGTCAGGATTAACTTTAGACTTTGGGAGTCTTCGACCATTCCCACCTTCAAAACTTCAACACACCTCCCGAATGACCAAAACTTGAATGGTGAAATCTATAGACACATGTACCCAACATTAAGCAATACTGATGTACTCCAGACTCCAGGACTCCGAGAGTCCCTTAACCTTAACACCATGACTCATTTTCCTAATTACCGAACCTCTGAATATGAAGGATCATAGATATAATGAACCTTGTTCGATCAACAGATCTACAATTGTTCTCCACTCTGGGACTTCAAAGATTCTGGGTTTCCTTCACCCTTTACCTTTTTTAACCTTTTAAGCTGATTGTCTGAACCCTTGGGGATCCAATGGCTAGTATTCTTTCACCGATCTATGGTGTATATAATCTCGTGACTTTAGGCATCATGGCTCTATTAAAATAGGTGACTTGTATTTGCCTAAGTGGTGAAGCCTGAACGTTTTAAGGATTTTAACAAGTGTGCATATTTTGTCTGATCTGACGGTTGTGGGCATTCTGATTTCCTCATGATCAAATCATGTCCACTAGTTGCCTTGTTCTTCTGCACATTTCCTTCTTCATATTGCTTGGTTTTATAAATCCACTTCACACTTATTACATCCTTATATTTAGGTAAATCTACCAATTTCCATGTCTAATTGTTCGTTTTGCATCTAATTTCTTCATCAATGGCTTGTTCCCATACTTCATCTTTGATTGTTTCATCAAAATTTAATGGATCATCTATTTCTGAAAACAAGGCAAATACTGAAAATGAATTTGTTGTGTCTTCATTATATACGTCGCACATACTTCTTGTCTTCCTTGGTAACAAACTTGCTAGTGTTGGATTTGGAGATGTAGAACTAATCAAACTTTTTGCTAATGTTTGTTGCACTGTAGGGATAGACTACGCATCTACTTCTCTTACTGGAGTATTTTGTGTTGTGATTTTCATCGCAGTGCTAGATATAGAAGGAATTGTGCACTGACTTGTACATGGTGTTTGGACCTCCTCTTCTTCTATATCATCATGCATAATAGCATTAATTATCTTAAATGTCTTCTCTACACTCCCATCCCATTCTTCATTTTCCACAAACTGAACATCTTGGTTGATTATGACTTTTCTTATGACAGGGTCATACAACTTGTATGCTTTTATGTCTTCAGAATACTCAACAAATATAAATTTATGTTCTTTTTTGTCCAACTTCTTTCTCATCTCATCTAGAACATGTGTGTATGTGACGCAACCAAAAACTTTTAATTGTGCCACATTATGCTTTAATATCGTACAGGCTTCTTGAGAAACAGAAACTTTGTTCCTCACACTCTTTTTTGAACATCTGTACAAGATGTATATTGCATTTGCTGCTACCTCAGCCAAATATTGATTTGACAAATTTTTGGCTGCCAACATATTGTATGCCATTTTTCCATGATGGTTTTGTTCTTTCTCTCTAGTACACCATTCTGTTGCGATGTATATCACATGGAAAATTGCTTGTAGATGCCATGGAAATTACAAAAGTTCTGAAATTCTCTTGACATATATTCTCCTCCTCTATAGGTTATTAGAAAATTGATGTAATAGCCACTATGCTTCTCCATAAGTGACTTAAACTGCTGAAAACAATCCAATGCATCAAATTTATGCTTTAGACAACAAATTCATGTATTTCCTGAGAAATCATGAATAAATGTTAGAAAGTAAGTACTTCCTCCTATATATGGATTTTTCATTGGTTCACAAATATCTGAATGTACAATTTACAGTGGAGATTTTTCTCTATAAGACATTCCAACTGGAAATTATTCTCTATGCTACTTTCCAAATATGCAGCCTTCACATATCCTTTCTAATTTTTCAATTAATGGCAGACCTTTTCCCATATCCTTTATGTGTAGTAGATTTAGACCTCCAAATTTCAAGTGTCTAAATATGAAATTCCATAACCAAGAATCATCATGTAGTTCACATTTGAATGTTGCCTTCATTTATGTGTCATTTTATCCTTTGTTGGAATTGTGCACACTATTTTCTTCATTGAAACTACGAATACTTTCTGTTGTACATGTAGTGTCTAACTATGCATATTTTTCTTTACCAACAACTAGCATTGTATTCTTCTTCTTGGATGGCTTCACTGTCAATGGAAACATTTTGTTACTTGTCATTTGGATTCTTGCAATAAGTTGATTTCTTGGGAATTTATCCATTATCACACTATAATTATCTTCCATGTAAATTATGTATCCTTTATATAACAATTGTTATGTTCTCATCAGATTATGCTTCAAACCATAAACATAATATACATCAAGCATAGCATTTTGTTCTCCTTTCTTATTTAAAATGTTTACACTGCATTTTCTTAAGTTAGTGACTTGGATATATGTTCCAAGTGTAACATTGCTTTGGACTGTTCCAAGTGTAACTTCTCTTTGGACTCACTCATCCAAAGTAGAAAAAAAATCTATGTTTCCTGTCGTGTGGTTACTGCAACCTAAATATAAAAACCATATGTCACATGGGATTTCTTGATAAACATTGCATTCAACTAGGGATACTATAGGAATTACCTAAGCAGGCACCATAAACATATGATTGGTTTAGTTATTTGCGTTGTTTGACTGAACCTGACCTTGCTTGTTCTGATTATATTGTATCTTTCTACAATCATATGCACAATGTCCATACTTTTTACAGTAATGGCACTAAATGTTTGATTTATCAGTTCTCTTCCCACTTGGCTAACTAGTATTTGGGTTTTGACCTCTTCTAGTAGTATTTCAAGACTGCTACTGCATCCACCTCTGACATAAGTTCTTCCTCTGGTTCTAGAGTTAGCTCCCCCCCTTACTCTTCCATGACTTATAGATGACTACGTGAAAAATGCATTATCTAATGGCATACTTGACCTATTCAATATGTGTTCATGATTAATGAGAGAAGCTTGTAGTTCATCTAGACTAAACTAGCTCAAGTCTTTGCTCTCTTCTAGAGTCATAACTAAGGTATCAAATTTAGGAGGAAGACTCCTAAGTACCTTTTCAAAAGTTTTTTTTGTCTTCTATGATTTCACTATGAGAGTTAACTTAATTTATTAGGCCAGTGACATGGGTATAAAATGAATGTATTGAATCTGAATCTTTCATTAACAGAGTTTCAAAATCTCTTCTAAGAATTTGTAGTTTTAAAGTCTTTACTTTGTCCATACTTTCATAACATACCCATAATATGTCTCATGATTCCTTAGCTTTCTTTGGAGATGCAACTCTTGGGAGTATGCTCTCATGCATGGCTTGATGTATGTAAAAAATTACCTTTCCATCCTACTTTCTTTGATCTTTCAAGACATCCTTCTCAGCTTGTGTGAGGGCATTGTATATTTCCTAATATACTGGTTCCACATAACCATTTTCAACTATCCCCCATAGATCTTGACTCGATAGCAACACCTTCATGCTCAAGGACCACATCTCATAATTATTTCTTGTAAAAGTGGGAGGTTGCATATTTGAGGTAGAAGTTATATCTGATAAAATTGTTCTGATAGAACCTTTGCTTGATCAATTTTCTTTTGATCAACCTACTCTAATACGATATCTCAGATGAAAGGCGTGAATAGACTATTCTGTGCAACACATTTTCAAATATTGCATTCCACAAAGGCTTCACGACATAATTCTCAAGACTAGTCATGTAGTGCACAGACTGCACGATTTGTTGTGCGTAGTGAAAATACATTTAATGAAATGATTTATGGATGCAAAATCCCACAGTGCTATGCTTAACACATAAATTCAGAAATATGATAGAAGCTCAAAATACACATGAATTTTCAACACAAAAACTACTTGATATATATTAACTTTGGTGCAATGTTGAATGCAAAATGAGCTTCGGCTCCAATGACTTCTGCTGACTTCACAGACACATAGATTGTTCTCTCGGAGTTCTTGAGATGTTGTTGTTTCTCCTTCACGACTTTGTTCTCTCTACCTCTCTGCATCATCCTTTCAACTAACTAAATACTCATACTTATATGGACTCCGACTAAGATTTGTTGTAGAAGTAAGACTAAGACTTCTTGTAGAAGTAAGACTAAGATGACCATTAATACGTCTTACTCTACAACTATTTGATTGAATTCGAGAAGATAAAGACTGACTTAGAATGAGTTTGAATAAACGTGCAACTTTACATTTGCAGTTTGTCACATAGAATGACTTGACTGAGCCCTCCCTCATTCATTGGTGGATGAAATTATTGTGTTTACAGATGTGTGTAAGTCAAGAATATTTACCTTTTATTTTAATTTTTTGAATAATTCTATTTTATTATTTGAAAAGTCTAAAATATCTTTTTCTCTCTGGTTTGTAGTTACCGATGTCCACACCACTTACTTCCTCGGACATGAATTTATGAGCCGCCTTGAGAAAACAATATA
Source organism: Picea abies (assembly GCA_900067695.1). Classification (NCBI taxonomy): domain Eukaryota; kingdom Viridiplantae; phylum Streptophyta; class Pinopsida; order Pinales; family Pinaceae; genus Picea; species Picea abies. Next base: position 7,317 of record CBVK0102276293.1, on the reverse strand, counting down.
ATCTGAGAGCCCACTAAAGTATATTTATACAAGCTTAAAATCTCCTCTTCTTGTTGGATGCATTTGGTGATTGGTGGGATTTATAATCATCAATCTTGGCCAGCAAGCTAAATCACGAAGATAGATTCTTGTGTAGCACGTAAAAGAAAGTCACATATGTAGGGAAGTCTCTCAACTTCATGTTAAATTTAATGTATCGATACACAATTCTCGGTCCATGGATAGATTGAAGTGGTCAACCAAGTCCCATGCGAGGACAGATAGCTATACTTATGCGAGGACAGATAGCTATAATTCAATAAAAAAATTTCTTTGACCAAGGCCGAGAGGAATGAGATGTCTGTGTACTTATTGGTAGAATTTTTTACACATGTATATTTATGTGTATTATAAATATTTCAATGTTTATGTTTTTAATAAATATATGTGTGTTATAAAATTATATATATATATATATGTTGGGGGGGCACCTTCTTCTCTTAAAAATGAAATATACTGAAATACCGCCGCCAATAAAGCCGTCTGTGCTTCAAATTGATTTCGTGAAATCAGTATTTTTCTTTAGTGAAAAGTAGGGTCATGTCGTTGAAATGTGTACAAATTAAATATGTCACAAGTTTCCAGGGTTTCAATACACTAAGGGATAATATTTGAAACATATATGTCGTGCATGGAGTCTCGATATCGAATGTAGTTCTCTGTACTAGGTCAACTAAATAAGAGTTATAATTCATGATATTAGCCTGTTATGCATCTAACCATGAAGATTCAGTTTCTGGAGAAGTGTGCCTTGCTATTTGTTTCTCCTGGCCGGGAACAAATAAAATTCCAAACTTTTTTCCTTTATCCATTCTCAAACCCGCTGGGCATCTGGACAACACATTGTTATGAAATTTATATTCGTTTTTTCAGAGGGAAGAATTTTAAATTCGCAAAAATCTAATAGGTGAAACCCATTGTCCAAAGATTCTGTTTTTGTCAAACGTGTACCCTCATCTTATTGTTAATATGAAATTGATTGATACTACTCATGTTGGCGTGCGCTTACACTAATTTGTATTTTCTCTTGGAAATTTGATATATTCTGCTGACTCTATCTTTTCTCATTGGATGTGATCTATTTTCATTGGTATTGAAATTGAAGCGTTTCTCCCATGAAAGCAATAAAAGAGCATCTACATATGGATACAACTCTCCTTATGTGTACCCCCAATCCTTATGTCGTCACAGACCAACTGTAGCCAACACCTTACGTCTGAATGCATCATGTGACAATAACTTGTATGCCAGGTCACGAATAAGACCGTTGTGTGAACGAAATTTGCAGCAGCTTAACGTGCTAAAAAATGTAAGGTGTAAGGGTGTGATCGTTTGGGACATAAGGTTTATAGTAAATGTAGATAGTCAAATAAATATTCAAGTGCAATGGAGGCGGCTTCAGCTGAAAGACATTAATGGTATGTTATTAAAAACAAGTTGACGTTGTTATGAACACATCTTAATAATTTATGAAATATGTTATGCTCGTACGTTTTAAAACTGTTCCTCTCATTATTATGGAAGTTACCGAGTTGACATTTTGTCAAACTCTCCTTATGTGTACCCCCAATCCTTATGTCGTCACAGACCAACTGTACCCAACACCTTACGTCTGAATGCATCATGTGACAATAACTTGTATGCCAGGTCACGAATAAGACCGTTGTGTGAACGAAATTTGCAGCAGCTGAACGTGCTAAAAAATGTAAGGTATAAAGGGTGTGATCGTTTCAGACGTAAGGTTTATAGTAAATGTAGATACTCAAATGGATATTCAAGTGCAATGGAGGCGGCTTCGGCTGAAAAACATGAATGGTACATTATTAAAAACAAGTTGACGTTGTTATGAACGCATCTTAATAATTTATGAAATATGTTATGTTAGTACGTTTTCAACTGTTCCTCTCATTATTATGGAAGTTACCGAGTTGACATTTTGTCAAATATGTAACTCTTTCCAGTCAACCAGAACCACATGGAGAGAAGAAGACGAAGATAGGGGTAAGCTCTCTTTAATGTTTGAGTTTTGAAAGTTTGAGCTGGGAGTTCAACTTCGCAAAGGAGATATTTAATTCTATGAATTGTTAGACCATCAATGAAACGGATTTTCCCCGAGTAAATTTATTGGTATTGCCAAATGAATTTTAAAGTGTCAGATTGAACATTATTTTGATATGGTGGTTGTGTTTACGAAACTGATGAATAATAATAGTGGATATTTTTAAATGAGAAAAACGGTAATATTTATTCCTACTTGAACTGAGTACATTTGTTAGGTGTTTTTACATTAATCTATAGAATCACCAAGTTTCCATTCACAAGATTTCACCATACATACATAGTTAAACACACTAATAAAATAAAAAATATATAATTAGAACATTTTATTATGTTAATTTATGCTTTTAAAATCACTACACAGACCAGCTACTTTGCAACTATTTCTCTTATTTATTAGATGTATGAAAAAAAACACACATTCAATACAAAATGATCTATTATACTTATTAAAATAAAGTGCTTGAAGTTCTTTTGCATTGCTTTTATGATGCACTATGTCATCATACTTATTTGTAGACATGGTAGTGTTGTCTATATTGAGTAGAGTGCAAAATTTAAAATCATATATTAAAGAATTGAATCACTATTATGTTATGAAAAAATTGTTTTTCAATTAATATATTTTGCTAATAGAAAAAATTATACATGATGCATTATTGGAAAACAAGAAAGAGGGACTAGTGTAAAAAAAACACTATTTGGACGCTAGACATTCTCTTTTAATCGATGTTTATCTTCTCAAGTTTTAACATAATTCTACATCTCTATAGGGAAACAATAATTTTAGGATCTAGTTGATCTTTCATTGAGATCAAGATCCGACAAAATTTAGGATCAAGTATGTGGTGCACGACAACTTCGAAGGAATATTATTTGTTATTGGATATTTTAAGAGGGAATATACTCCCCATTTCCATGAGATGTTACAGCATGGGGTTCTTGCATAGACCTAGAAAACATCTGTGACAAAGTATGTTATTTTTTAGGTAGCTATTCCTAATGACTTCCATGTTGCAGAAGACAACTACTTATTAGTAATTTTGAGTGAGGATGTATCATTTGTTTTCTTTATCATTGCATTATTTAATTATGTTAGTGATGGGTAGCATATCAAGTGTTATCTTTTACATTATGTGGACATGATACAACCATATGAGATGATACAAGTTGTATAGTATTTTGCTATGAAACGTTTGATATGGTCTAAATCTATCTTACTACTATAGAATAGTGTAATATCCATCACATAGACATTAAAGATACTTTTCTTACTTTTTCTTGAAAATTTTTCAATGACTCAACGTACACTTAATCACCTTCTTGGATATCTATTGACCATTGCATGTATGTATTCATGGAGTATAATTTCTTGCAAGACATGGGATTTGATTGTACTATATGACACAATGGATTTTGTGGTTCTCAATATATTTGGGTAACAAGGATGATTTCCTAATGAACTTGTACAATTTCCCTATACATGCATGGGGATTACATGTACGGTAGTGGAGAACATTCCATTTCCCACTTATAAGACAATATATGTGTTTATAAGACAATATATGTGTAGTGTAGTATTTTATTTAACTGCTATGATAGAACAAACTTAAAACTTGTTATTGGTGGATTTTCTTTTTTTGCAAATGAGTTTTTTTTATTGATTATTATTATTATAACAAAACTTGAATTTTAATTATGATTGAGTAAAATTTAATGATAATTAAATGGTTTATTTATCATTCATATGATGTTATATAAATTTGTGATACATTAATATGATGATTTGTATGATAATGATTTTATTTTCTTGATGATTATAAATAAGATATGACATATTAAATTGCATATTTCACTAATATTTTGCTTACTTTAAGCATGAAACTATAAAGGTGCATTAATGTAGAAATTCATCCACAAGTTATTGCACTCTAAATTGATTCAAGAAACATTAGTTATTTTGTGAATATGTTTAGTATATTTGATATGAATTATTAAATTTCTTATGAAATGAAATGATCTAGTGAATGAAGGTATGGGGAACATTATTTTCTATTGTTCCACACATGGGTAATGGGGTTTTATGTAGGTATATTGGGTACAATTAGGAGAGGTGAAACAATGTCCCTGTTTCCATCTACTATCACCGCTTCTTGGTTGCAATTGAAAAGTGTAGGAAAATTTTAATCATAGCTTGAATTATTCCATGAGGGTAGGCCACAGATTCAGTTAGTCACTGGGATCAACTCGAAGGGCATGAAAGAAGGTGAAATCCTTATTCCTTAGTAAGCATTGATCTTTCAATAAAGGAAACAAAATTGAGTTAACAATGTCTCTACTATTGTGCCAATTCCCCATCAATAAAAAATGAAATACCAAGGGCATATACTCATCACACCCTTCAGTATGAAAATTAAGTCTTGAAAAGCATACCATACATGACACTTTTTGTATTTTTACTAAAAGTTGTTAATGAATAATAATTGAAAGGTTGTTTTAAAAATAAAATTTAGAAAAAGAATTATTATTATGTATTTTATTTGGGGGAAAGTAATAATTTAGTGAAATTTAGTTAGAAAAGAAAAATTAAATAAATAACTTAAAATAACATATTTTGGTTCTTAGTATTCATGCAAAATAAAATTCAAAATGAAATAAAATAGTAAGAATAAACATAGGTTATAAAATTGTGCATGAAATTAATTTAATTTAATTATTTAAGTATGATATTAATTTAACTCAATTATTTATAATATTAATTTAAGTTAATTATTTATTAGAAAAAATTCAATTCAAGAGAATCCATATATTATGGAGAAGAAATAGGAATGAAAATTCTAACTCAATTTAAATTATGAAAAAAAAAATGATTTGCTATAGATAAAGTGAAGAGAGGTAGTAAGTAGCTAGTACATGCAAATACCATGCAACACAAAAGTATGAATGTTCAACAAGATTTAAGAAATACCTAGGAAGAAATTTAGGAATGAAGAAAAAGTAGATCAGTAAAACTAATTTATTTATAATTTGTAAATGGTTAATGCATATGTACAATTGTACATGTGACTAACACATGTAAATTTAAGAATTTAGATAATTAAAAACTTCCAATTTTTCATCGGTTGTACATGTGGTATAAGTCTCCAATATTATAAAAAGAGGGTCTTGAGATGAAGGAAAGGATTTTATGGTCTTGAGATGAAGGAAAGGATTTTATGAAACAAAATGACGGATGTTTTTCTAAATGATAATGTAACTAATGATTGATATGAGAGTTTGGAAATTGAAAGTGGTCAAGAAGTGTGGATATTGTAAAGTTTTCATCTTAAATCCTTTTTATAAAAATATTCACCATACATCCCCATTGTAGCTGGCTCCTCGGAAAAGAAAAGTGCCCATAGGAGTTTGTAACGAGGTCAACCAGTGGGTCAATTAATCATCAAAAACACTTCGTAGAAGTTGACGCAACAATTTCGGCAAATTTGACATAGGAGTTTCAGAAAATTTGACACAAGCTTGATTCAGATTCAAATTGGCATCGATTGGTTGACACATTATTTTTTTTAAAGTTTTATGTGTGATATTGTATATGATTTTGGGAATTAGAATTAATATTAATTTGATACTCATTGTTTCTTTATTCAAATTATATTTACGATTGATGTTACATGAAGAAATCAGATCTATATTTATATTTTTGCAATGATATTTCTGCAAAATATTTAATTGCTTTAGCAAGAAACTGGTAACAGTATTATGTGTGTAGCTAGAATAAATTTCAACATCAATTACATCTTGAATAGGTTTTGATAGCTTGAAATTTTCATCAGGCATATTGTAAAGGTTGCCTAAAACATAGGCTACAGAGTTTCACCATAACAGGATTGAATAGATGCAATGATATATTAGTCTTTTATTGCGCATACGGAGTTCCTTGTGTGAAAATGAGAAAATATTAGAAAATTTTATTAGGTATGTAGTTTAAATAAAACTGACTTGTACAGGGTATTTGTCTTTCGTTTTATTAAATTGCGGATGCGTATTCACATATTCTTTTATTTTTTCCTATAAACTATATTTCGGTAGTTCTTCCCTTCTATTTTTCAAAACAACCATTGAACAATCTTTCCATTGATAGACACAACATCTCTGTAGCAAACATGTTCTTATCTCCTTCTGTAACCTTAACGGAAGCAAAGTCTTCCATCTTTACCATATGTTCATCATCTGAATTTAGGGAACACCTCCATTTCTTTAATGTCCTTTATTCTTGCGAGGGTTTCTGTCATAGATGTTTTTAGGATGCTTTTAGGATATGAATTTAGGGAATATCTCCATTTTTCTAAAGTCTTTTATTTTTGAAGGGGTTTCTTTCATAGATCATTTTAGGGGTTAAAATTGGCAATGGACTAATTTTTCATGTTTTTTCCCCAAAAAGATTAATCAATTTTCATGAGCCTAAATTCTATAGAATAATTTTTTTTTTATGTTTAAAATAGCCCAAATTTTATAGAAACTATATAAACTCATTAGAAATTAAAATATTTTTACAAATATATGTCATAGTTTACATATTAAGGAGTAGTAAGATTAGCTATTATTTCTTAATTTTGAAATAAATTTCCAACCTTAAAATCATCCTGGATTTTTGTTTATTCAAATCAAATAAATAGTTGAAATTACAATTTCCATCCTTAAGATCATTACTGATTTTGTTTATTCAAATCAAATAAATAGTTAAAATTACAAGGAAAGGGTTTGTTTCTTTTTCCTATTCATCTTAGTTGAAGTGGTATAACGTGGATATTAAACCTGTGGTCATGGGTTTGATTCTCAAAAAAACGACAAGGCGTCTTATTGTGAAGATTTTGGTATTTTGTTTCCTTACAATGACACACACAAATAGACGTATGTAATGTGTTAAAAAGGTGAAAGCCATTGAGATATTTGTGAAAATAATAATGTCAAGTGCCCTGGTGATACATGATATATATGTAGTGACCATATAAATTTAACATCCATTAATTCCATAAACTATAACAGTAATATCTACTTGATTTAAGTTACTCAATAATTTCTTATAAACTCAAAACATACGCATATAAATTTATCATAACAAATAATGATTTCATAACAGAAATAAAACAAATACATAATTTAAATTACCTGGGTCTGATGCTAACCCTCCATTTTTCGTTTGTCTTGTTGACCTTCCTGCTA
>CBVK0102276280.1:0-13405 GCA_900067695.1 Picea abies | reverse complement strand
AAAATGTCGGCTGACCAAAACAAGGAAACGCTGTTATTAAGATTAAAATTGAACAATTCATTGGTTGATGAAACAACAATGTGGCCAGTGGCCACCTTTTACAAATTCGACGCCCCTATCAATTGACCAAAACAAGTAAACACTGTTATTACCAAAACAAGGAAACACTATTTTTAGGATTACCATTGAACAATTGAGTGATTGAAAACAAAAAAAACTTAGGAAGATAACTATTCATCAGAGGGATTTAAAAAAAATAAAAACCTATTATTCTCAGGATAAACAAGCCAACAAGTGATGTAATTAGATATGATAAGTTACTAATAAATAAATTTATTAGATTTGAGGATAACCTTAAAATTTACACACTTAATCATGAGTTCATGATTAAGATAATTACAGCAAGATAATTTGTTTATATAGTGAGGTAAAATTAGAGCTCCTTTTCAAAAAAATAATCATGAAGTTTTGGTAATAATAATGATTAAGATGTGTTTTAGCCGTCCTGATCATTGAGTTCATTAAGTCGGAGCAAATAATCATAGGCCAAAACCGAAAAAGGGTCCCACCTTGATATTACTTCCACACTTCACATACGCATAGGTCAAAGTTCCCGAAAGGGTTGGAAGGAGAGATTAGATCTTTCGACACGACAAGAGAGATTACGATATAAAATTGCCGAGCCGGCGGTTGCCGGAAGCATACCAGTCATCTCCAATTTTCCATTGAAATGGAAGAAAAATGTCAATTAACTTTCTTATTCCATGGTTTTACTAGCAACCTCTCACAACGGACCGGGGGAACCTGAAAGAGACGTACGCACGTTTGAGCAATTCGAATCTGATCCTGGAGGAATGCCGTGTAAAGATTTCATAGTCAAAGTCGAATTTTTAGCCCCATGCGACCTTGTCAAATTTCCTAACTTCGGATCCACGAAATCAATCGTTCTTGCTGCTGCAAATAAATTTCCTGTACGATATCGATATATATATGCGTACCAGGCTATGATAAGATACACATGATAAGCATATTGGGATTTGCATTGCACATAAGAGAAATTTAGCTAACAACTTGGATAGAACTGCAGAAGCTAAGCCGTCTTTAACTTATCTGGCCTACTTGAGGACATTGAGATTCACAAATTCATTTATCGAATCATAGATCTCCTGTATTCAGTTCTACGAAGGATGAGGATGCTCTGTTAATGCTTGACAGCTTCGGGCAGCAACGGCACTCTTCTGAATGAAGAGCTCATCTGGACCCAAAACGAAAAGCCATTCGCTTGTTATTCAAGACATGGAGTACAAGAGATGGGCCGATACGAAAACATAGCGCTTGCAGATATGTGGCAAGATATTCAAGGAGCAGACTCGTGGAATGGGTTATTAGAGCAGACTCGTGGAAACAGATTCTGAAATATGGTGATTTTGCAGAGTGGTAAGATGCATTTGTTGGCAAACATGCCAACGAATTTTTTTTTACGGTCACATGCAGATTTGTATGTAGACACACATGAGCATGATCAAACTGAGTGATAGATGTTATATATACGAGCATATCGGTAGAGGTAGAATACAATGCTAGATAGGAGTAGCTAGTGTGTGAGGAGAGGATGATAGTATGCCTATGAAGGCTATTGTAGTTCTCCCTTGAATGAGAGAAGAGCATACCCATAGAGGTAGAATACAATGCGCGATAGGAGAGGATGATTGTATGCCTATGAAGGCTATTGTAATTCTCCCTTGAATGAGAGAAGACCTATAATAATTTTTAGTGTTTTTTTCCCGATTTGGGTTTCACATAAATCACTGTGTCAAGTGTGTGATTGATGTGCTTGGTTTAATGAGTGTTTAATCTTACTTAGTTTATGCTCTGGTTTTATACTTTGTTTTTCTTCCGCTATCTAACAAGTGGTATCAGAGCTTAGAGTTGAAGGAGCATGGAGTGAAGGAGAAAAGAATCTGATAGTTGGATTGAAGATCCGAGCTGAGCTGAGTGAAGTGGAAGTGGAGAATTGAGGACGGGTTTTGTTACATCGTCGTGGGTCATCCCTGTGGGACAATGCAACGATAGCAAGGAAACTTACTAAACTTTCAAAAATTGTGGAATCGTCTCGGACTGTACGCGGCACACAGTGCGGTGTCATCACAAGCAACACATTGTACACAGTGCGGTGTCATCACAAGCAACACATTGTACACAGTGCGACGATTTGAGTACAAGGTGCGACGATTTAAGTGCAAATCGTTGCAAGCTACCTATTAACACAATGCGACTATTTCCAAATCGTCACAGGTGATCCACTAAATAGGTTGCGACGATGCGTTAAAGGAAAAATTAAAGAAAACATTTGCATGGTTTATAAAAATTAAGATGGAGGATCGACTTTGTCTTATTATGCATGACATGGTTGTGAGGTGAATCTTTTAAAGTTCGAACCATTCAAGTGGGTGGATGTTTAGTGGGTGGATGTTTAAAAGGTGACCATTTTTGTTTTATGTGGAAGGGTGTTTTAAAAAGGAAAAATATTTATATATTTTAATTAATTAATTTTTTTTATTTATTAAATTTTTCTGTTTTATTTCATTATTTCTTCACATTTAAAAGGGTTTTGTTTTTACGAGTAGTGGTTTTGGACTGTAGTTTTCGTTAATGAGGAAAGTGTAGAGTTCCAAGTTTGAGATTGAGAAGTTTAGTGGTAAGAATAGCTTTGCGCTATAGAAGTTCAAGATGAGAGATCTCCTTGTGCAACAAGGATTGCAAAAGGCCTTGAATGCAAGGTCAAAGAAGCCGGCAAGCATGACAGAGGACAATTGGGAAGATCTAGATGTGATGGCCCTTAGTATTGTTCGCCTTTGTCTAGCATATGAGGTATTGTTTAACATCGTTGAAGAGACGACAACAACAGGTTTGTGGACCAAACTCGAGAGTTTGTATATGACAAAGAACTTGTCTAGCAGAATCTTCTTAAAGAGGCATTTGTATAGCTTGCGGATGAAAGAAGGTACGGAAATTGTTGATCACTTGAATGTCTTCAATACTTTGATTTCATCATCAAGTAAAGTTTGATGAGGAGGAAAAGGGTATTACGCTACTGTGTTCGTTTCTTGAGTCTTGGGATCATATGTCACAATTGTGTGGTTTAACACATCAGATGCCATTGACTATGACACTGTTGTGGGAGCTCTATTGTGTGAGGAAATTAGGAATAAATCCAATAAGGAAAACTCTACAGCATAAGCAATGGTGGTCAGAGGATGATCTACAAAAAGAGGGAAAAGTTAGAGGGGTACATCAAGGTCTAAATCAAAGGGAAAGAAGAGTAAGCAAAAATATTGGTTCTGGGGCAAATCTGGTCATCTCAAGAAGGATTGCTAGAAAAGATAGAATGCAGCTAAGGAGGACTCCACAAAAGAAGCAAAGGAAGCTAATGTAGCTGAAACAAGTATTCCTCCACATTTAAAAGGGTTTGGTTTTTACAAGTAGTGGTTTTGGATGGTAATTTCTTCTAATGGCGAAAGTGCATAGTTCCAAGTTTGAGATTGGGAAGTTCAGTGGTAAGAATAGCTTTGTGCTATGGAAGAACAAGATGCGAGATATCCCTGTGCAACAAGGATTGAAAAAGGCCTTGGCTGGAAGGTCAAAGAAACTGGCAAGCTTGACAGATGAGGACTGGGAGGATTTGGATGCAAGGGCCCTCAGTATTGTTCACATGTGTCTAGCAGATGAGGTATTTTTTAACATTGTTGAAGATACGACAACAATAGGTTTGTGGACCAAACTGGAGAGTCTGTATATGACAAAGAACTTGTCAAACAAAATATTCTTAAAGAGCCAGTTGTACAGCTTGCGGATGAAAGGATGTACGAAAATTGTTGATCACTTGAATGTCTTCAATACTTTGATTTCTCAATTAACTGCAATGGAAGTAGAGTTTGATGATGAGGACAAGGCTATTACGCTACTTTGTTCATTGCCTAAGTCTAGAGATCATATGGTCACAACTGTGCGGTTTAACACAATAAATGCCATTGATTATGAAAATGTTGTGGGAGCTCTGTTCTGTGAGGAAATGAGGAAGAAATCCAATAAGGAAAACTCTACAGCAGAAGCAACGGTGGTCAGAGGATGATCTACAGAAAGAGGGAAAAGTTAGAGGGGTACATCAAGGTCTAAATCAAAGGGAAAGAAGAGTAAGCGAAAATATTGGTTCTGTGGAAAATCTAGTCATCTGAAGAAGGATTGCTAGAAAAGACAGAATGTAGCTAAGGAGGACTCCACAAAAGAAGCAAAGGAAGCTAATGTAGCTGAAACAAGTTCAGGTTCAGGTTGAGGTATAGTTGATGAGGTATTGTCTACATGTGATGTTTCACATCAACATCAACATTGGTTATTAGATTATGGTGCATCCAACCACATGTGTCTTCATAGAAATTGGTCATGAACTTACCAATCTATTGATGATGGTGTTTTTTTGACGGGAAATGATTTTTCTTGTAAAAAGTTTTTAGTTGGTAGCATCCGGATTAAAATGAATCATGGTTCTGTAATAACATTAACAGATGTAAGGCATGTCCCCGAACTAAGAAAGAAATTGATATCTTTGGGAGTTATAGATTATGCTAGTTACAAGTGTACAACTCAAGGTGGAGTACTGAAGGTGTCCAAAGGCATCTTAGTTGTTTTTATGGAAAATGATTTTTCTTGTAAAATTGTTGGAGTTGGTAGCATCCAGATTAGAATGCATGATGGTTATGTAATAACATTAACAAATGTGAGACATGTACCCGAACTAAGAAAGAACTTGATATCTTTGGGAGGTGTAGATTATATTGGTTATAGGTGTACAACTCAAGGTGGAGTATTGAAGGTGTCTAAAGGCATCTTAGTTGTAATGAAGGAAAAGAGGATCGGGAACCTTTATCAGCTTGAAGGAAGGAAATAAGTAAATCAACCATTGGTAGCATCTGAAGATGTAAGTGACTTTGTTCATTCATGGCATCAACGTTTGGGTCATATGAGTGAGAAAGGGCTTAAGGTACTGGTTGATCGTAAGTCACTTCCATGTTTCAAGTTTCTAAATTTGAATTTCTACAAGTATTGTGTTTTTGGAAAACAATGTAGACAAAATTTTAAAGTAGGAAGGCATACAAACAAAGGTATCCTTGACTACATTCATTCATATGTTTGGAGACCATCCCCTAAAGTTTATTTTGGAGGATCATCATATTATGTGACATTTATAGATGATTACTCTAGAACGGTTTGGGTCTATTACTTAAAAGAAAAGATGATGTATTTAATACTTTTAAGCAATTCAAAGCTTTGGTTGAAAAGAGCACTGGCAGGTCAATCAAGTGCTTAAGGACATATAATGGAGGTGAGTTCACATCTATGGAATTTGAGAACTATTGCAAGGAATATGGGATCGAAAGACATAAGACCACAGTTTATACTCCTCAGCAGAATGGTGTTGCTGAAAACATGAATAGGACTCTTCTAGAGAGAGAAAGGAGCATGATCAATAATGCCAAGATGCAGTAGGAATTGTGGGCAGAAGCAATTCTTGCAGCATGTTATCTGATAAATCGGTCACCATCACCTCCAATAAACTGTAACATTACAAAAGAGGTATGGACAAGTCATTTGTGTGATTTTTCAAATCTGAGAATATTTGGTTTTGATGCTTATGCTCTTATTTCTAAAGATCAACATTCTAAGTTAGATCCTAGATTATGCTCTTATTTCTAAAGATCAACATTCTAAGTTAGATCCTAGATCAAAGAAATATGTCTGTGTTGATTATGGTGATGGAATTAAGGGGTACAAACTATGGGATCCTACTGCCCACAAACTCATCATAAGCAAAGATGTAGTATTTGATGAATCCCTAATCTTAAAATCAGAATTGGTAGATGCTTGATGCAGGAGCATCAATCCACCTTAGCAAACACGCCAACACACCAACACACAAACATGAAATGGAGAAAGGGAGAGGCATTAAACCTCCAATTTTTTAAATTTGAAATAATCCTATATGGAGTTAAGGGGTACAAACTAAGGGATCGTACTACCCACAAACTCATCATAAGCAGAGATGTACTATTTAATGAATCCTCAATCTTAAAATTAGAACTGGTAGATGGTTGATGTAGGAGCATCGCTCCACCTCAGCAAATGTGCCATCATGCTAGCACACAAACATGCAATGGAGAAAGGGAGAGGCATTAAACCTCCAATTTTTTAAATTTAAAATAATCCTATACAGATGTTTGTACTGTAAGGTTGTAAATGTCGGGCCATGCCTTTGTATAGGTAGTGGTTGAATTTCATTTAAAAGGTTGCTTGTAGCAGGCCTAGATCGTGGTCAGGTCTAGGTAAATAGTTATGAAAACTTCAATGTAATAGATGAGGTTAGGTGAGAAAGGACGAGCTTACAGAGTCCCTCTTTTGTAAAGAGATATTGTATATTGTATCAGATTTCATAAGGCAAATAGGCAGAGAATGATAGAGAGGTTTGGGTAAAGAGGCCCGAAGAGGTAGAATAGTTGTGAGAGAGAGATTGAAAGAAATGGGACTTTGTTACAATCCAATTTTGTAAACATCTGTATAGACACATAGAAATAATAGAAAAATAGTTTTTCCTGCATATCAGGTATTTATGTGTTTCATGAATGAATGTTGTAGACATATGATAAACTTTATTTATAGTAGGAAGATAGATTTTATTTATCTTCATTGAGTCTCGTAATATCGTTCTGGATTCTTCAGGTTATGCAAGGAGTGCACAACAGAACATCAGAGGTTTTGTAGCTAGCTCAAGGAGTGCGCATGTGAACTCTGCAGAGTGAGAAAAGAATGTGCGAGGATGGTGCACTAGAGCGATCACAAGCTCAAGAGGAACCTCAAGGTTATTGAATACCTTAGAGGGGGGACTGTGCGAAACAAGCACAAAGAAACAGAGTTACTGAGAACTTTGTCGAATCTCTACCAAGTGGGCATTGAGCTGGTGCAATTGTGCATAGAAGAACTCTGTGTCGCGTTTGGGAGAAACAAAGTTACTGAATATTCTGTGAGGAGAAGCTCTGCAAGGATTGCATTGAGAATAAGGATGTTAGGAGGGAGAGAAGTATTTCTTGTTCAAGAAATCATTCAGATCTGAGTTTGACGAAATCCTGAGAATGAAAGGTGTGAGTGCGGGATTGAAACCTTCGAGGAGGTCAAGCTTAGAAGGGACAATGTAGAGGCTGCAAAAGAGATGGAATTATTCTAAGTCTGAAAGATCAAAGAAGGGATAATGCTACAAGAGAGAAGCGAGACCAAGAGTTGGGTCCATAGGAAGAAGTTCAAAGGTAGAGAACTTTCAAACATTGCTAAAATCTTCCAAGTTGGGAGAAGGTCGAAGCTTAGGGGGAGGAGCGACAACCACCATCTGATTAGTTGTGGAGAAGAACCTGGACTGTTAGATCAATGTCTAGGCAGAGGATAAATGAGCGCAAGGGAAATAGATCTCAGCCGTCAGATCTGAGTGCATGGATAAACGACCACTGGATCCAGAGTAACGTGCACGAGTTTTAACTCTTTGGATTGCACAGGAGAGAGAGTTTTTCAAAATTGTGAAATCCCAACATCATCAAAACCGTCCATCGGAAGGGAATCGTGGCAAGTGATCAACATTTTGTTGACTCATGATTCAAAGAAGTCAAAGGAAAAATTCATGAAACTCGCAAAACGTGAAAAGATCCTAGTCATTGATTGAGGAGAGATCTGGACCGTTGATTGTCTAGGGAGAATTTTGACATTTTGGGGATCGGGAGAATGGAGGTGAAAATTCTATCCCAGTCATTGATTAAGGAGAGATCTAGATTGTTGATTGTCCAGGGAGAATTTTGACATTTCAGGGATTGGGAGAACAAAGGTGAAAATTCTTTCAACTTTGCGATACACAAAATCTCGATACGAGAAATCACGACGAGATCTGGACCATTATATCCAAATGAGCGTGAATCGTCAGATTTGGATGCCCTGAAATATTGAAATTTCGGAAGTTGTTGATGTGAAGGAAGTTGTGACTTGGAAGCTGCAAGTCTCAAAATCCCAATTCGCGAAAGGAGAATCTGGACCATTGGATCTAGAAGGGATACATGTCAATGGGCCAGGTGATCCAGAATGAGGTGGAGGTTGAAGAGTTGAAACAACCGAAGCCCGAAGAGTCAAAGAGATGAGAGTTGTTGATCTACGAGGGGACACTTGTCGCCAGATTGCAAGCTCCAAGGAAATTTACGCTGGAGTTTCAGTTTTGAGAACTGAAATAGCTGAATCCCAAAGCGCCAAAGAGCCAAAGCACCGGGGAGCCAATGAGCTAAAGTGCCACGGAGATGAAGTGCCAAGGGATAGAGAGATTTTGAGTCGTCAGATCACCCAAAGTGAATCTAAGCCACCGGACCAAGAGAGGAGACGTGGTGGAAATCTGTGAACTCCTGGTAAAGTTCTGAAGCGATTCATAGATGTCGGATTTAAGAGGACACGTGGCAAGATTCCACGTATTTGCAGATGTCGGATTTAAGAGGACACGTGGCAAGATTCCACGTATTTGCGGTGAAGGAAAAGGGTTGAGATTTGAGACCTCAGAAGCCCAAAATATGAAGAGGATCTCGACCATTGATCGAGATGAGGATTCCAGGATTGTTGATCTGGTCAAGGAGGTCAAGGACGCGAAGCGAGAGCACAATCGTTGATTGGGGATATACGTGTCAACAAATCTTCCACTCAGGGAGATGCTCAGTAAGAAGAGGCGAGAACTTGAGAATTTATATTTTCGTATGCTAGACTCACAGAGGAGATCTTGGCTATATATTCAAGGGGACAGGTGGCAACAGATCTTCCACTCCGAAATATTGTCACATAGACGAGAGTGAAGTTTGAGAATTGGAACTCTCGGAGGCCGGAAAGGCTGAGTCAACAAAAACCGTTGATTTGAATAGGACTACGTGTTGACAAATCGTAGAGATCTGAGGAGACATGTGGAAGGAGGAAAGAAGAGCAGAACAGAGATCGATAATATCCGTTGATCACAGGACTTATACCAAAGGAAGAAAAGGGGCCTGTGTATAATTTTTGGGTTCATTCAGGAGCCCACAGAGTCAACTTGACTTGACACTTGGAATGATCTCCCTATCTTGTCCTCAGTTCACGGACGCTAGCTCCCTTTTACTATCCCCTTCCTTCATACGACCCTGTTTTGTGCCCTTGTGCTAATGCACGATTGCGGGTGCTGGCAAGAATGGTTTTAGACCAACTAACTTTTCGCCCTGCAATCCTCCTCTAGCTACCATGTATCTCCCTTCAAAAACCGTGGTTGAAATTGCGTCCCGCTCAAGGATTATTATCATTTGAGCATGTCCTGGCCTCGCAATCCTTCCTGATCATCAATCTCACAATCCTTTTGCACATGTCCTGTAATCGACAATTATTATCGATCTTCGTTCTGCTCTTCTTTCCTCCTTCCACGTGTCTCCACAGATCTCTATGATATGATGACACATAGTCCTGTTCGAAACAAAAATTGTTGTTGACTCCACATTTTCGGCCTCTGGGAGATTCAACTATCAAACTCCACTCTCCTCTGCCTGAAAATCTTCCTGAGCGGAAGATCTGTTGCCACCTGTCCCATTGAATATACGAAAAGGATCTCCAGCATGAGTCTGGCCTTTGGGAATATCAATTCTCAAGTTCTCACCTTTGTTGACTGGGCATCTCTCGGAGTGGAAGGTCTACTGACATGTATATCCCTAATCAACAATTGTGCTCTTGCTTTGGGTCCTTGACCTCCTCGACCAGATCAACGATCCTGGAGTCCTCCTCTTGATCAATGGTCTAGATCCTCTTCAGATTTCGGGCTTCTGAGGTCTCAAATATCAACCCTTTTCCTTATCCCCAATTATGAGAAATCTTGTGACATGTCCTCTTAAATCCGAGGGCTATGAATTTCTCTAGAACTTTACCTAGAGTTCACAAATTTCCATCATGTCTCCTCTCTTGGTCTGATGGCTCAGATTCACTTCGGGTGATCTGACGGCTTAGAATATCTCTAGCCTTCGGCTCTTTGGCTCTTAATCTCCCCGACACTTCAGGTCTTGGGCTCCCCTACACTTCGGATCTTCAGTGCTTTGGGCTTCGACTATTTCAGTTCTAAAAATTGAAATCTTCAGTGCTTTGGGCTTCGACTATTTCAGTTCTAAAAATTGAAACTCCATTGTAACTTTCCCTGAAGCTTGAAATCTGGCAACAAGTGTCCCCTTCCAGATCGACGACTCTTGACTCTTCGACTCTTCAGGCTTCGACTATTTCAACTCTTCAACCTCTGCCTCCTTTTGGATCTCCCGGCCTGTTGACACGTATCCCTTCTATATTCAACGATCGATATTCTCCTTTCATAAATCAGGATTTTGCGACTTGCGACATCTAAGTCACAACTTCCTTCATATCCATGACTTCTGAAATTCTGATAAATCGGGGCATCCAAATATGATGGTTTGCACTCCTCTGGATCTTACAGTCCAGATATCATTGGGATTTCATGTATTGTGAAGTCTAAATACTTTTCACCTCCATTCTCCTGATCCTTGAAATGTCAAAATTCTCCCTGGACAATCAATGGTCCAGATCTCTCCTCAATCAACTGTTGGGATCTTTTCGTGATTTCACGTTTCGCAAGTTTCATGAATTTTCCAATTGAATTATTTGAATCACGAGTTAGTGAAATGTTGATCGCTCACCATGCATCTCTTTCTATGGATGGTTTTGATGATGTCAGGATTTCATGATTTTGCAAAATCCTCTCTCATGTGCACTCCAAAGAGTTAAAACCCGTGCACGTTACTTTGGATCTAATGGTTGTTGATCCATGAGCTCATATATGAGGAATGAGATCTATTTCCCCTGCGCTCGTTTATCTTATGCCTGGACGTATATCTAACAGTCTAGGGTATTCTCCACAACCAATCATATGGTTGTTGTCACTCCTCCTCCTAAGCTTCCACCTTCTCCTGACTTAGAATATTTTGTCAATGTTTGAAAGGTCTCAAACTTTGAATGTATTCTCGTGGATCCAACTCTTGGTCTCTCTTCACTCTTGTATTGTTTTCCCTCCATTGATATTCCAGACTTAGAATAATTCTATCTCTTTTGCAACCTCCATGATATCCCAGCTTCTGATCTTTACCTCCTCGAAGGTTTCGATCCCCCACGAACACCTTGCGTTCTTGGGATTTCGGAAAAATCAGATACGATGGATTTCTTGAAAAAGAAATACTTCTTTCCCTCCTAGCATCATTATGCTCAATGCACTCCTTGCATATATTCTCCTCATAGATTATTCAGTAACTCTATTTCTCCCAAACTTGACACAAATTTCTTATGTGCACACTTTGACTGGATCAATGTGCACCTGGTAGAGCTTCGACAGAGTTCTCAGTAACTTTGTTTCTATGTGCTTCTTTCGCATAGTCCCCCCTCTAAGGTATTCAGTAACCTTAAGGTCCCTCTTGATCTTGTGATCGCTCTAGTGCTCCCTATTAGGACATTGTTTTCTGACTCTGTAGAGTTCAAATGCTCACTCCTTGTGTTGGCTACAAAAACCTTTGATGTTCTATTGTGCACTCCTTGCACAGCCTAAAGAATCCAGAACGATATTACGAGACTCAATGAAGATAAATGAAATATATGTTCCTACTGTAAATAAAACTTATCATATATCTACAACGTTCATTCATGAAACACATAAACACCCGATATGCAGGAAAAACTTATTTTCTATTATCTTTGTGTGTCTATACAGATGTTTACAAAACTGAAATGTAAAAAATTCTCAGTTCTCTCAAGTTCTCTCTCTCACAACTATTCTACCTCCTCAGGCCTCTCTACCTAGACCTCTCTATCATTCTTTGCCTATCTACCTTATGAAATTTGATACAATATCTCCTTACAAAAGAGGGGCTCTACAAGCTCGTCCTCTCTCACCTAACCTCATTTATTAGATTGAAGTTTTCATAAATGTTTACCTAGACCTGACCATGATCTGGTCCTACTACAAGCAACCTTTTAAATGAAATCCAACCACTACCTGTACAAAGGCATGGCCCAACATTTACAACCTTACAACACAAAAATCCTTATAGGATTATTTCAAATTTAAAAAATGGGAGGTTTAATGCCTCTCCCTTTCTCCATTGTGCGTTTGTGTGCTGGTGCATTTTCTGAGGTGGAGTGATGCTCCTACATCAATGTTGAAGTGAGACAAGAACATGTACTGAAAATTCAACAAATTCAGTTGGAAACTCAATCATCTTCAGAAAGGCAGGAGCATGAAGAAGTTCTAGAAGAAGAATAAGAAGATGAAGATGCAGAAAATATCGAGGAAACTGAAACTGAGGATATGCCTCAACCATCTCTGAGGAGATATTCATGGGTTAGGAATCCTCCTACAAGGTACGAAGATTATGTTTCATCTGTGGCTTTGGTTTCTATTGATGGAGAACCTATTTTTTTCCAAAAATCAATTAAGGTATCTGAAAGTGCTCAATGGAAGAAAGCTATGAAAGAAGAAAAGGATCCTTAGAGAGGAATAAAACATGGGACCTGGTAGAAATTCCAAAGGATAGGGATGTTGTCAGATGCAAGTGGGTCTACAAAATGAAAAAGGGTGTTGATGATAAAGTCAAAAGGTATAAAGGAAGACTAGTAGCAAAAGGGTGTTCTCAAAAGGAGGGTATTGATTTTCATGAGATCTTTTCACTAGTTCTGAATCTTGTTTCACTTCGTCTTCTGTTAGCACTAGTTGCTTTACTTGATATTGAGTTAGAGCAGCTACATGTTAAAATGACATTTCTATATGGAGATTTATATGATGGTATATATATGGAACAAACACAAGGGTTTGTTCAGGATCGCAATAAGAGATTTGATTGCAAAATCAAGAAGTCATTGTATGGTCTGAGACAGTCTCCCAGGAAATGGTACAAGAAGTTTGATTCCTTCATGGTGATCCTAAATTTTACAAGAACTGAATATGATCATTGTGTTTACTTTAAAAATTTGGAAAATGACATGTTTGTTATTGTGGTGTTATATATGTTGATGATATGCTTGTGGAAAACAAAATCATGGTCAAGATCAATGGGTTAAAGGTTCAGTTGGTTAGGGTGTTTGATATGAAGGATCTAGGAGAAACAAAACAAATCTTAGGCATGGAGATAAATAGAGATAGGAAAAATGGTAAGATGTGGTTATCACAACAGAAGTATGTGGAGAAAATACTTATGATATTCGGTATGAATAATGTGAAACCCGTAAAGATCCCTTTGGCTTCCCATTTCAAGATTTCTTCAGGTTTATGTCCTAGTAA
>CBVK0102276263.1:0-15977 GCA_900067695.1 Picea abies | reverse complement strand
TTTATCCTTCCTTGCATTTCGGCCTTCTTTTCTCCATCTTCCCTCAGAAATTCGGCTTAGATATCCTTGGTTACCTTAGACACCTATAGATATTCAATATGCTCAAGTGTAATTAAAATGAGAGAGCCTTGCCTCTTATTTATACTCTCCAAGTAGCTTCCTTAAAAACATCTTCTAGGTCACTTTGCCCACTTTCCTTATTTTAGGGTTAACCCACTTCTAATTTATCCATTAAATTTATTATTTAAATAATTTATTTTGTATTCACTTTGAATTATGGTACACTCATCAATTTTCTTTATTATTTACCTTCTAAAATTTCTTAAACCACTTTGACTACTTTGACCTTTTGGGGCTTCTAGATGACATAAGAGGGTCCTCCAACTTCGTAAGGCCATAAATCTCAAACCGCAAGGAGTTATGTGATGTTCCACATACCACCAAAAATGGAATGACATGTACCATACATATAGAATAATATTACCTGAAAATATATCAAAAGTCATACTATTATCCATCAAACAAACTTGGGTCATAACTCTCTAACTTCTACCCAAATCCGGGTTCTCCAACTTCTCATGGCCATAACTCTCTAACCGTGAGGAGTTATGTCACGTTCCACATACCACCAGAAATGGCATGACAAGAAATATCCATATAGGATAGTTTCACTAACAAATTCACTGACCTTCATCTCATTATTCCACAAATAAGCATGGGTTTTCTAACGATACTTCTAGGATAACTCAATACGCAAAGTATCTTCTCATGAGGGATTTCACCATAAGGGGACCACTTTGGAGTTCATCCATTTATACTTAATATCAACAATGACAAGACAATAACGAGTCATCTTTACATCAAACAATCTTGGTTCCATTACCCAACCTTTGTGCTACGAGGATTTCTTCAAGGGTTGACATCAATGACAACCAACCTTAATCAACACAGTTGAGTTCCCGACACATTAACTACAAGAACATATGAGAACACTTAGTCATTGAACATACTAGTGTCACAGATTCCTATACATGTACTATAGAGCTTATAGGTAGGTATTATTCATGAGATCAAGCTCCACATAGATTTAGCAACCAAAGAATTGACCAAAGTGACGGATGAGAGGGATAAAATGCAACAACAATATGAAATTTATCTGTAAGAAAAGAGTGAAGTTGCAGGAAAAGTGGAAAGAGCGATGAAGGATAAGAATGAGGCCGAGGAAAGGGCTGAGACACCAATAAAAGAGAAGGACGAATCCAAGAAAATGGCGCAAAAGACACAAGCGGTCATCCAAATGTTGTATAAGCAAATTCTAGAAGTATCATTAGTAGTGGAGGAAATCATGGAAGAACATGTCTCCAGAATTGACGAAGTCATCAAAGACTTCCGCAGAAAAATTGAGGACCTACAATTACGCACAGTGCTAGGAACACCACCAAAAGAAAGGACATGAAGAGAGAGAACAATGATGACAACAGTAGAAAATATCAAGAAACTGGAGGGGGAATACACAAAGCTCTGTGAGGAAAGTGCATAGATATGTACCAACCTGGTAGAGGATCCACAAATGAAGGCTATGGAAACTAGATTAAGGGATGTGCAGGAAAAGGTGCAGAGGGTTTCAGAGAGCATAAATACTCTCCCACCTATGGAATGAATGACGACCATTTTGGCACAAAGGTAGTGATATGAGGAAATCAAAAACATACTGGACCAACAGAAGATCCTTCAACAATGATTGGGACCGTTGCAAGACAAGGCACTAAGGGTGATAGGAGAACTGGAAACTACACAGGGAAAAGTGAAGCAAGCAACACACAATACATAAGAGAATCTCACAACTTTGACTTTGTAGGGTGTCGAAGAAATTTTGGGAACGAAGGAAGAAATAATAAAGGAAGTTGCGACGGTAAAGGATGCCTCCCAAAAGTTCATATAATCATGGAGGGGCACGCAAAAGGCATGAGTGGCTTGGGACGAGGCACAAGTGAGTTTTGGGGCCTTTTGGATAGGCATTTTGGATTCAGTTTTCATAAAAATCCTAAGTATGGAGGATATGCGCAGCAACAAAAAAAAAGAAGACAAGGAAGGAGGAAAGTGCACAATAAGAACATACTTAGCAGAGAATAAAGCAGAGAATAAATCAAGAGAAGAAAGCATGAACATAGGAAGGAGAACAATTCGACATGCTAAAAGCAGAAAGATGTGCAAAAACAGGAAGAACGATGGTTAGGAGTACAAATGCAACATGCAAACGTAAAAGTAGGAAAATCAAGCCTGGACAACAAGTCAACATGGGTTGTCATGATTTAGACAGAGTTGTAATTGAGTTTTTGGTATAAGAAAAATATGGTTTTGAGCCATAGAATCCATGTATAAATATGTAATGGGTTGGTTAGAATAAGGGTTCGTTCGAAAGAGATGATATGTTCTATTCTATGTTGTTCTATTTGATTGGGTTGAAGTTCTCTATTTTGGGTTCAGAGATTGTTTTGTAAGGAGAGTGATAGAATAGGTTGAGAGGGAAAGAGTCTATGTCTGAGTGTTAGGGGGGAAGTTGTAGAGAGATAGGCTTGCATTGCAGAGAAACTAGGAAAGAAAGGGGAAGAGATAGCATGGTATCTCTATTGTAAGTGTAATGCATAGCCTGAGATGATTACAGAAATAATAATAAAGAAGCCAACCACTGTGGACATAGCCCAAAGCTGGGTGAATCATGTTAACTACTATGTTTACTTGTCTTTTATGTGATTGATCATGGATATTCTCTTTATGCATGTTAGACTAGATTTGTATACTACATGATCACTGTGCAATAGTCATGAATGTTATCGTAAATGGGTTATGTTGCAATCTGCAGTATAATGGTAATATATATTGAATTCACTAAGTAACCAAGGAAGAACAAATACAAGATAACGTGCACATAACATATATGTAAGAATGAATAAGATGATCTCCTCCCATTCCCTCACTACTGATGAAACTTGGTTCCTGCAGCCCTAATAGATGCCTCGGGTGAGACTTCACTTGCATACAGGTGATGCCGAAATGAATGGTGTTTGAAGCGTTTTGTTGGTTAAGATAACTTGAATCTAGGGTCTTACAACCGCATTCCAACAATCCCCTTTTCCAACCAAATAGTAACTTTTGACCTTTTAAATGACCATGAACCCAACTCTGATCATAGACCTTTAACCCATAACTCTAAACTTTTCCATGCACATGAACACCATTGAAGAAAATTCTAATAATAAAAGACAATTGTTTTTTGACAAAAGTAAAGTTGATCTTTTCTTAAAGATTTAAATAGTGAATTACATATCCTAACTTATAAGGACAACATTTAAGACCTCTATCATAATTTTACAACTACCCTTTCCACTTCTATTAACAAGTTCTCTTTTGAGGTGTCCTATAAAAAGAAGAATAAAACAACCAACCCTTGGTATGATAAAGAATGTAAAATTGATAGGAAATGCATTAGGGATTCTTCTAATGAGTCCTTCAAACTCGATAAGATCAATATGTACAAATCCCTAATTATGATAGAAAAAAGGTACTATATAAATAAAAGGAAAGTGCGGTTTTTTCACCTATCTAAGCTTGATCCTAAGAAGTTCTGGAGGCAAATTCTAATTCACAATACTAAAGAGAATAATATGATTCCCTTAAGGGACTAGAATTCCTACCTTAAAAGTCTTTATGACTTCCCTAATGCCATGGACACCATTCCTATTGTTCTTACCAGAAGATGATGTTTTTTCTTTGGATGACATAGAGTTCAGGGCTAAGGGGCTTGCAAATGGGAAAGCTATAGACATTGAAGGCTACCAAGCTGAAATTTTTAAAATCAAAGGGCCTATCCTCATCCCTCACATACACAAGCTCTTAAATTTAGTAGTCAAACATTGCTTCCCTAAACCCTGGACACAAAGTCTCATTGTACCTATTTTTAAAAATGGGGATATAAACATTCCCTCTAATTATAGAAACATTATGATTAGCCTGATTTTAGCCAAGCTATACAAAATTATTTTGAAAAAACAATTTGCCTTTGGCTAGAAAGTCATGGTAAAAGAGATAAAGGCGAGGATGGATTTAGGAGATATCATTCAACTGTGGACCATCTTCTTACCCTTAGGTTCATTGTGATGGAGTTTCACAATACTAAAACCAATCTTTTGTGTTGTTTTGTTGACTATAGAAAAGCCATAGACATAGTTCCTAGGAAAAACCTTTGGGATAGGTTGGAAGAGATAAAAGTGCCTTTCGAGTTGAGGGTTGTTGCTATAAGGTTGTATGAGAACATTATTTCCAAGTTTAAGAACACCGAGGGTTAGTCGAAAAAAATTAACTACAATATTGGAGTCAAGCAAGGTTGTCCCTTGTCCCCTAATTTTTGGCATATACATTGACAAGTTAGAAGAGTGTTTGGAAGAAGTGGGTTGTGTCGACTTGACTCTCACTGATATAGTCATCAATCTTTTTCTTTATGTTGATGATATCGTTCTTATGGCGAGGAGTCCCCACGTTCTTGGAGAGAAACTAAGAATAATCAAGGATTTTTACTTGAATATGGGAATGACTGTTAATACTGACAAAACAAAAGTCATGATCATTAAATCCAATAAAATCACATATGATACTTTTGTATATGAAAACAAAAACTTGGAGAAAATGACTTCATACAAATATCTTGGAATTGATATTCACTACAAACTCAACTAAAATTATAGCATTGAGAAAAGGATAAATGTAGGATGGAAATCTTATTATGAGCTTGAAAACAATTGTAAATCAATCGATCTTTGGATATGAGATAAGAAAAAACTCCTCTTTGAGACTCTTGTTACTCCTATTATTCGATATGGATGCGAATTTTGGGGATGCAATATCTCTCGAGAATCATGGAGAAAGGTAAAGCAAATCCAAAAGAATTTTATAACCTATAATCTCAAAATTAAAAGAAATATGCCCTATCCTATCCATCTCTTAGAGGCAATCCTTCCCCCATTGAGAGCACAACTATGACTAGATACCTAATGTATAAGAACAAGTTAAATAACATGGAAGACAAGAGGCTTCCTAAAATTGCTTCAAACTCTAGCCATAACCACCTTCGACTCAAGTGAGGATGACATCAAGATGGCCAGTCTTGGCTAAGCCATTGGGGAATCATGGACGAGACCATTTTGCAGAATAATGATACTATTAAAAATATTATTAGATCAAAATTTAAGGAGAAAATGTGGTCTGATAAAGAGTTAGATGAAAAAAAAAATTAAGGTATCATAAGGAGGTAATCAACCCTAATCTAGAAGATCAAAATTATCTCTATGTTTTGACGAGTGTAAAGGAAAAAAAAGCATTGCTAAAATAAGAACAAATTTTCATGAGCTCCATAGTGAAACCAAGCATTGGTCAATTCCTAAAACACCATGGGATGAAAGAGTGTGTCACCTTTGTGACACTAAGAAAACACCATGGGATGAAAGAGTGTGTCACCTTTGTGACACTAAGAGGGTTGAAGATGAAAAACACTTTCTCTTAGATTGTCCAACCTATATCGAGATTAGATCTCAATTTCAAAATATTTGTCAAACTACCACCTTCCTAACCTTTTAACTCAACAAAACTATGTTGATCTTGGAAAGGTTCTCATAATGCTTTTCGAGCACAGAAACACAATTCTAAAGAATTGCAAGTAATCCCTTACCTTTTTAAGGTCCAATAGGTGAGATCGGAAGTGTGACACTAAGAGGGTTGAAGATGAAAAACACTTTCTCTTAGATTGTCCAACCTATATCGAGATTAGATCTCAATTTCAAAATATTTGTCAAACTACCACCTTCCTAACCTTTTAACTCAACAAAACTATGTTGATCTTGGAAAGGTTCTCATAATGCTTTTCGAGCACAGAAACACAATTCTAAAGAATTGCAAGTAATCCCTTACCTTTTTAAGGTCCAATAGACCAATTCGATCTCACTGGATGTTACAATCATCATCATCATCATCACTTAGCACATCATTTATAATAAATAATTCTAAGAATGTGTTTGTATTAGCAAAATTTTGATTTAACATTAATTTTTTTTCTTTATATTGCATCGTTATAATTTTTTAAATGCATTTAAAAAATTATTTAATTTTTTAAATATATTTTTGAATTTGAAATTGAATATATTAGGTTTTGAGTTTTTTTATTATTTATTTTTTACATTTTATTAAAAAAAGATGAATTTGGATTCTTATTATATTGAGAGTAGCAAGATAATCCAATATCATATGGATTTTAAATCCATTTAAAACTTGAATTTATCAAACACCAAGAGGCATCACATTTCTGTAGATTTAGTTTTTTTTATCATTTAATTCCAAATCATATATCAATTCCTTCATATTAAGTAATAAAAAAATTCACATCCCCAAAAATTTGATCTTAAACTTTGGTTTAAAATTTGATCTTAAACTCTAGTTTAAAATGAATAAATTATACTAATATATGTTAAATTGTTTTAATAAAAAAAATTCAATAATAAAAATTCATATATATTTAAGCTAGAATTTGAAATATTTACATAACAACACTCCATCCCCAAACCTTCTTAATTACTCCATCCCCAATTACAAATCCATAACCCAACAAATTGAAGGTTTTATTAATTACAACACACTTCTATAAACTAATTTAAAATCAAGTGAGTTTTATTAAATTTTGTACTAGTTAAACCTTCTAATTAAGACATTGAAAGGTGTTGATTTTGATTTATGTGGAAGACAAGGAATACATAATTAATATTTACATAAAGAAGCTTCATGCTCATTACAAATTCATAATCAAACAAATTAAGACATTGAAAGGTGTTGATTTTGATTTATGTGGGAGAGAAGCTTCATGCTCATTACAAATTCATAAATTAAGACATTGAAAGGTATTGATTTTGATTTATGTGGGAGAGAAGGAATACATAATTTTAAATATTTACATAAAGAAGCCTTATGTTAATTACAAATTCATAATCAAATAAATTGAAAGTTTTATCAATTATAATATATTTGCATAAACTAATTTAAAATAAATTAGATTTTATTATTCATCCTATCAAACTTTTTTAAATAAAGAGTAAAATATTGAAAAATTGGATTTTTTTTTTTAATTTAAAAAAAATAAAAATAATTTTATAAGTACAAAAATAAATGCCAAGTATATTCCTATTACAAAACTACTCAAAACTGTCCAAGAAAAACAGACGCACATTTTAATTTTAATTTATATGAGAAAACAAAAATACATAATTTAAAATATTTATGATGATAATAATGGTTAACAACACTTTATCCTAATTATCATTCCATAACTCAACAAATTAAAAATTATAAAAACTGTAAAACATATTTATAAATTAATTTAAAATAAATTGGGTTTTATTAGTTCTTACACTAGTCAAACCTAAGTATTGAGAGCTATTGATTTGATTCATGTGGGAAAAAGGGAATACATAATAAATGTAAGTCTAAATCTAAGCATCAAAATGAAGCCCAAGCAATAACAATATAATATATAATGTGGGAAGATATAATATGAAAAATTTATTACTTTTCTATGGTTTGAATAACAATATAATATATAAAGTGGGAAAATATAATATGAAAAATTTATTACTTTTCTATGGTTTGACCAAGGACTTGAGGATAGGATTGTCATGACCCACATAGCCAGATATATCTCTGCACGGTTTCTTAGAACGAATGTGGTGCAATTAAAGAGATCACGAGTCGTTAAATCTGCCTTATGTAGAGACCATGAGAGGGCTTAACTGTAGCATCTCAAGAGGGTACAAACATTAAAAATGGTCAACTCTTACTTACAAACATGAGGACAAACATGGGTTAATAATTCCCTCAACCCTGACCTCCTGTTGATTCCCAATGACAATGTCTCACTTGTGTCCCAGACATTCTTTTAATATTAGAATGATGTCATGGCCCATAAGACCAACTCATTGAGAAGAGGACCCAAGGTGGCCCACACTATGGGGGCTCAAAACAATTTCCTTAGAAAGATATGGAGGAGATTCAGCATAGTTTGTTGTTTATTTTTTTGATCCCTCACATTTAGGCATATCATAGAAAATATTTTGGATTAATTTAACTATAATGTTATTATTATTATTTTTTTAATTTTGATTTTTTGTTTTTAATTTTGAAAAGTCTTTTATAATGTTTTGAAGGGAAAAATTATGAGAGAGGTTTACTGTATAAAAAGTGAAAGGTTAAAATCAAATATGTTGCTGTTTTTAAGAAAGCTTTTTGGATTGATATAGATATGTTAGAGGAATTGATAAACAATAAGTAGGGGAATGAAATAAGGTTCACTTACTCCTCTACATAGATATGTTAGAGGAATTGATAAACAACAAGGAGGTTGAGGAGGGATATATATATAAAAGTATTATCATAAAAATTGTGTTGTATGAAGATTTGTGGTATGAATAGTTAGGACACTGTTTCTACATGATTTAGAGTGAGTTGAATCCCAAAAACATTTCAAGTGTAAATTTGGCATGACACTGCATTGAAACAATTGCTCTTGCAATAAATGAATTTAATTTTTTTTTCCAAAATACAAATTCATTATTACACACAAATTCGAGTGCATAGAGTGTTTATGGAAACATCCTTAAAAATATCTTTAATTCCATGTCTCAAACTAATGTCTCAATTAAGTTACAAATTACATATATATAAACTTAATATTTAGGAGTTAGGGGTTAAAGATTGGTTAGAGGTTAGTTTGGAATTTCGGGGTTTGGACAACATATAGTAAAAAAAGTGAGGGTTCATAGCATGATTAATTAATCTTGGATGTTTGACTTCCAAAGGGGAATAACAAAGAATGGTTAGAGCACTATTGTGAAGCTTAAGACATGCAAATAAAGAGACTAATTATATTGTAACAATTTCATAAATATGCACAAAAATATATGAAAGGGGAGACTTGTGTAGCCTTGCATTTGTATTCGCACAAAAATATATGAAAGGGGAGACTTGTGTAGCCTTGCATTTGTATTCCATAGATATTTATACACATGTGATATAATTAAGGCATTTGTATTTGCCATCTAACTGCTTGGTTGATTCACTAAAGATACACTTTATTATATTTTTATATATTTGACCAAACACTTATATATCAATTTGTTTACATAAGGATATCGTATTATTGCAATGACATTAAGAACTTGGAATTTACATATCAATGTGTTCACACAAGAATATCATATTATTGCAATAACATTAAGAACTTGGAATTTACATATCAATGTGTTCACATAAGTATATCACATTAATGCAATGACATTAAGAACTTGGTAGCCCCTCAATAAGCACCCTTCACATATTTTAGGTAATAGTTCAAGTCTCGTTGTTGACCATTCACATCTCAAGTTAAAAGTCAAGAATTAAGGATTTGGTAATCTTTTGCATTTTGTGGGCAACCATTTTCCTTTGAACTAAACTTGTAGTCATACTACAACTTAGTCATGTGTTAAGCATTAGGGGTTAGGGGTTACTAGGTTAGGCATATGTGAGTTAGGGGTTAGGCATCAATGGGTTAGGGGTTAACAATGAGGGGTTACGAGTTACTAGGCTAGGGTCTTAAATTATACATTTGTCTTTGAGGCTCATGGGACATAAGTGTGGCCCCAAGCTAACACATACATTATGAGCCCTAGTACATATGCCTTACAAAGGGAATATTTGGCATGTAATCATGATATGGTGACTTTTTTTTGACATAATAGGGATGATTCTCGATGTCAATCAATGGGTTGATATCTAAAGCTAGGGTCTTAGGCCATATGATTTATCTTTATGGCTCATGGAACATGAATGGGCCCCAAGCTAAAACATAGGCCTCGCAAAGGGAATATTTGACATGTGAGTAGGCATGTAATCATGATATGGTGACTTTTTTTTGACATAATAGGGATGATTCTCGATGTCAATCAATGGGTTGATATCTAAAGCTAGGGTCTTAGGCCATATGATTTATCTTTATGGCTCATGGAACATGAATGGGCCCCAAGCTAAAACATAGGCCTCGCAAAGGGAATATTTGACATGTGAGTAGGATATGGTTGCCATTTTTAGGCTTAGCACACTAGGGATGGTTCTCATAGCCAAGGACATGTTTTAAGGTCCAAAGTCAAAGTGTTGATAAGATTTGGCTTTTGAGAATCATGGACAATGTGTGTGCCCCCAACCACAATACATGCTCTATAAAGGGAATATTTCACCTACAAGTGAGATGTACTCACCATTTTGAGGATTAACACACAAGGGATGGTTAGTGAGTTAATGGTTAGGGGGTTAATTAAGTGATAGAAACTTGGGCCACCTATGAGAAGGAAGTGTTGGCTATTCTTCATGCAATTGATATATGATGTCCCTACTTGATGGGTTGTCATTTCCAGATTCAAACTGATCATCATAGTTTGAAATATTTTTTGGAACAAAGGTCAGCCTCCCCTAATCAACAAAAATGGGTCACTAAAATGTTAGGTTATGACCATGAACTTATATACAAGAAAGGGAAAGAGATTGTGGGGTTCTGAGTTAGGGTAATGGGTTGGGGGTTAGTGAATGCATGGTTGTAGGGTTGGTTGGTTAAGATTTAGTGGGTTATGATTTAGTGACTAAGGGGTTCATGCCAAAGGTTCATCAATTGGTTAGGGGGTTCTCGATTAAGGACCACATAGTTCGGTGTCAATGGGTTAGTGGGTTAGAGTAGAGGTTAGGGGGTTGGATGGAATGAATCATTCATTTGTTTTGTTGGGGGTTTGTAGCTTATGAAATATGGTCTCATGACCTCTTATTAAACTAACTCCTACACATTAACCATAATTTGACACATTATAGAAAGCTATAATCAATGAATAAAAAAAACTCATACTTTTCTTTTATCATTTCTTGCATGTAAAATGATTCAATTTTATATAAAAACAATTTTAAAAAGGTAATAATACAAAGATATATTTTACACAAATAAACAATTAAATAATATATTTATTTATTTAAAATAATGTTCATCTCTACAATTTAATTAATTAAAAATTATAATTATAATTATAATTTTCAATTTTAAAATTTACAATTTTAAAATATTATAAAATATACAATTTTAAAATATTATAAAATAATATTCTTATAAAATTTTAAAATCAATTTATAAAATAATTCACAGAATAGAAAAAAGAAGAGAGGATTCATCATATAGCGTTTACTTTGGGTACCCATGTCAATCGAGAAAGCACCTAATAGAGTCTGGGTAACAAAGAAACTACCTAATAGAGTAATTTTTAAAGAATAAAAAAATTAAATATTATTAATAATATAAATATTAAATTTTAATATTTAATAATAGTATTTAAGTGTACATATTTATTAATATATATTTTTAATTTAATTAAGTTTGTTTTCAATGTATTTTTTTTTTCTTGTATTTATTTAAATAAAAAAAAACATTTAAAAGAAAACAATTCAAATATTATTAATAAAACAAATATTAAATTTTAATAAATAATAATAATAATAATATATTTTAGTATACTTATATCAATAAAGAAAACATTAAATATTAAATAACATATTATTATTAATAATATAAATATTAAATTTTAATTAATAATAATAATAATAATATTCCATTATAAAAATATTTGTTGATATATATATATATTTTAATTTAATTAACCTTGTTTTCATCTTATGAATTATGAATGAACTTTCTTAATTGTATTTTTTTTTAAAGTTATGAGCTAAAAGTTTTTATAAAATGGTTTTTATTTATTATTTTTAATAATAATGGAATGAATTATATTGATATAAAAATTATAATAATTATTGCAATATAAAATAAATTATAATATTGTTTTACAGAGTTTTAAAATAATCATTATACAATACAAAAAAGTCCTCCAATAAGTCTAAAAGGAAGATTGTCTTTGCTCTTATATAAAACTACCCAGTACTTCAATACTCTTTGATACTATATATTCTATAATATATGCTTAAAATTTTCATAGTCTTAAAAAAACATTAAAATGAATAAAGATCATAGTAACTAGTTGTATCATGTAGGTTTGTATTTTTTCGTTCAGGGTCATGGTTCACAATTTTCATTTCCTTGATAAGATGATGTACCATTTCATCCTCCTTTAGCTCACCCTTACATGAATTTTTTGGTTTGAGGCCATGGATTGGCTGCTCTTACTCAAATTGAGTGCCAAATTTCAAAGAAGGTTGCATTGTGCTTCCAGTACTACCAATTGTTTCTTCAATTCCACTAGAGATCTTATGTTTTCTGCTATCTGATTTGTAATCTAACATTCTATTTCATGGATTTTTGAAGTAACATTGAAAATTGAAAATTTGTTGCAATGAATATGTTCCTCATGGTATTTGAAGACTAAGAATTAATTGCAATTCTCTAGAATCCATCTGGTACCCATTGTAACCAATAGCTTATCCTTATGTAAAGTGCTTCACACTGCCTGCAGTACCTTTCTCATACCGTGTTTCTTGGGACCCAAGGAAATTTCTCTGTCTCTGATTCAAAAATTGGTAGAACTTTCCTGTACTTGGGTTAAACAATTGCATAATCCCAAGAGCCACAAACTAGGAGAGTGACCTGAATCTAAAGATGGCATTGATCTAAAACCACATGTTTTCTTGTGTACTAATAAACCACTAGAGGGGAGGTTCTCCTGAAAACTTCCAATCAATCAACAAAAGCCCAAACACCAACCAAAAGGTGATGGAATTTCTTACCTAGAGAGAAGGGCTGGCATGTACCCCGTGCCTCTCTAACAATATTGCCATTATCCAACCACGAGTCAAAGAAATAAGAAACCACTGGAGATAATCATGCGAATTTAAGGCATGATGCATATGAAGGAGGGATTATCGTCCCTTCTAATTATGGTTCAAACGCTGGTTGAAATGACCTAGGTTGCGAGTCACATGACCATTTAAGTGACCAAGGTTGCATGCCATGTGATGAATTAATAACTCTAAACATGTATTTGTACTCTTCATTAATTAGGGGATGGTTTGCTGACTTTAAAATGCCATTAACCATAATATCTCCCTATTTTAGAGTTGAGCAAAAATGATCCCATCAATCTGCTTCACTATTATTTTCTTGTAGGGCATGATAGTATTTAATATTGGTAAAAGAGCTTGCCTCTTGTTTGCTTCATTCCGGTATTGAGGATTATGGATTGTCTCTCGACTTTGAATTATAAACCAAGTAGTTTATAATAGTCCCAGAGTCTCCTATCACAATCAATGATTGTGCATCAATGCCTTTTGCTAATTTGAGACATTTCCATAACATATATGCTTCTGCCCTATTATTCGAAATGATACCAAGTCCCCAAGTGAAGTAGGCTTCCATTGTCCCTTTGAGGTCCATAATGACCCCCCCAACACTTGTCACCCCATCTTATTTTTCTTACCATAGATGTAAATAAACATTGTTTTTTCTTTAGTACTAATCTAGGTGGATATCGGTGGCCACCCACCTTTTCCAACTGTCTCAAAACAATTTTCTGGCAAATTTGGCAATTTACTATTTTTAACAGTTTTTAACATCCGGGGCCATTTTGAGGGCCTAAATGAAGGTTTTTCGGGATCCTGGATCAAGTACATGTAGGCTTCCGTTGTCCCTTTGGGGTCCATAATGACCCCTCACAACACTTTCCACCCCATCTTATTTTCTCACCATAGATGTAAATAAACACCATTTTTTTTCTAGTGCATGTACCATTGAAATATTATTACACAAATGATTTAGCTTAAGTATATCTTAATTTTATTAAATCTTTTTATTTTTCTTTTGTCAATAAACTTGAGTCTTTTTATTACTAATGAGAAGATAATATACAAAAATTTTACTGTTGGCCTTCCCGCAGGGAAACTAGACCAACAACAAAACGTAACACTGTCATTCTGAGTTTGTTTGATATATCTAATGCCTGCAACTGATAAACTAAAACAAAGATAACTTCTAGTTCCACTTTCTATCCTATTCGTCTTATTTAGTCTACTATAAGGAGGTGGTAAACCTATACCTCTCATGTAATTTAACAAAAAACACAGATGGAACAACATAAAAACTTAGCTATTGGTTCTGCCTTTTGCCGTTGGAACTTGGGGCTGGGCATAGTCCAGATTGGACAAGTCCATACCAACCGGCTTGTCTGCAATCAGGTTCAACCTGTATTTGACCAACTTGACCTGGATTTGCACATCATCGAGCTGCAGGAAAACTTGGTGGCGAGCTTCATGATGGTCCAATAGAACCTAACCCATCAGATTCTTCAGATGCCAGTAATATCCACTATTTTCAAATACTATGAGGTACGCCCTCGGAAGGTGCCAGTATAAGGAACCCAGGGGATGGTGGTCTCCCTAATCTTGTCATTAGGGATGAATATCCTCGGGACATGAACATCTTCCTCGACCAGGTCCATCTCTGTTTGAATTTCCGTAGGGGTGACAAAACGGTAGGTGTCAGCTGAGCTTTTGACTACATCCACCAGGTAGAAGCCCGACCAGGTTCTGGGTCTGCGCGAGGTGCCACCACAACCTTGGCAGGAGGAGTTTACTCTTGCCATATCAAAGGAATAGGGAGTGTAGATCACGAGAAGCGGGAGAAAGGAGGTGGAGGAAGCACCCACTGTAGGGTGGAGCAGAGAAAACATGGATGGAAGTGGGGGACAACAGAAACGAACAACCAAAGAGAAGTAGCAATGAAGCTAGAGAGGGATGCAACTAACATAACCACCCAAAGCCATGAGCCATAAGTAGAGGATGCACCCATAATTGGTGAGGATATGGGAAGTATCTATCATTAAACAGAGCCGCTCCACTACCTTCCCATACCACATGCGAAGGACAGGAGGATCGAACATGTGAGGTGAGTGCATGAGCTTGAGTTGAATGCCAGGACGAAACCACTTGAGTGCCAGGAAAAGATAGGGGCGAGATAGCTTAAATCGCATGGGGAGGTGATGTGGGTGACAAAGGCGGATGAAAACTGTTTGTAGTGTGAAGCGTCAAGTGGAGGAGGTTAGAAGCCCACATGCGCTTTGAATGTGTCCTTAACACCCTATGCAAGGTGTCAAATCTTTTATAATAATCTATATTTATTTTATTTTTTTAAAATGTTACACTAATTTTTATAATGAATAAAAATTATAAACCTAATTTTTTATATTTTTTATTTGATATAAGTGAAGTTTCATAATCACATTAAAACTTTATTGTGTTAAGAAGCAAATCTTATAATTTAAATATAAATAAGATATATAATTATATGTTTAGAATAGATTCGATACATGATATTTAAAAATATGTATATTAATTAAAAAATGTTTAATTATATATATATGTATGTATGTATGTATGTATGTATGTATGGAAGTAAATAAATTTCTTCAATGGTTAACTCACATTTATGTAATTTTCCATTTATAGGAAATAATGAAACTTAAAAGTTATTGAGTACATTTTACATAATAAGAGATGAAATGTTTATACTCAATATGATGTTAATAGGAAATAGTGAAACTTAAAATTTATTGAGTACATTTTACATAATAAGAGATGAAATGTTTATACTCAATATGATGTTAATAGATAGTGTTTAAATACGTTAATAAAATAATAATAAAAAATATTTAAAATTGTCTTAAAAATTAAGTATAACAAGTGTTGTATGGCAACATAGTCCTTGCCAGGTTGGAATGGGAATAAATGCGATCAACTACAGACACGTGGGAAGCAAGTTGAAGTACATGTGGTATCCATGCAGAGGATGGCTTTGTGGGGTGTATATAGTTTAAAAACGTAGTTGAATAGGCATAAAAGTAAAATACATTAAAGTAAAATTAAATGAAATG
>CBVK0102276223.1:0-11553 GCA_900067695.1 Picea abies | reverse complement strand
AACAAGATGCAAAGGGGTCGAGGTGTGCCAAGAGGCATGTTTGTCAAAACTGTCCCAATGACGTTTTTTGAGGACATAACGGCACAAAAAACATCTCTGCATGAAACAAGAGGAAGACCAATAACCATCTATTGATTACATAGTTGTTTCAATGGGTGATACTTTAGATGACAAAATTGCTCATGCCAAATTTTAATCAAGTTGTCACTATTAGCAACAAAAACTGATGGAAAATATAATGACCCAAAGTTGTCAAACTTGTACAACCTGGTAATATCATTATCAATTCTAGTTGCCAGAGCATGTCGAGGATATTTTAGATCCTTGATTGCAACTTAGTGAGGTGAAAACTCTACGGTTTCAACTTCCCCTGAACAAGTGATTTGATATACTCAAAGAAGGTTGTACGAAATATTGGGAACACATAATACATCATTAAAGTGATCATTGTATACTTGAATTGATCCCGACCCTACAACAATGAGATATATCATCAACAATAAATATTTTCTTGGTGTTACATTCATTTAGAGAAAAAAATATGGATTTATCCTCAACCATATGGTAAGATGCTCCAGAATCAATATGATACTCATTAAAATAAGAAGAAGAAGTTGCATTTAAGGAGAAAATAAAAGAAGAAAGTGCATGTCCATGAGAAGAAGAAGAAGAAGTAGTAGTAGAATCAATATTGATGATGTGCTTCTTCATGATTACTTCTAAAGCTACCATCTTATTAAAACATTTGGACTCATCATGACCATGTTTCGCACAAAATTTTCAATTTTTGTGAGTCTTATTCCTTTCAGATTTTGCTCCTTTTCTTCCATTAGGAGTAGAAGTTGGCTGAGAGGGTTTGGGACCCTTCTTTTTCTTTTTTTTTTGTGGCGATGATGTTGCTTCTTTGGATTCTTGGATTTATCTTTCGATTGGACTACTAAGGCCTTGTTGGAGGTACTTGCAGTGCTAATTAATCCAAGTTATAGAATGTTATCTTTCTATCGAATCAGAGAATTAAAAAAGGACTCATGGGAGATATTTTTATAAGAATTCCCTATATCTCCTTTGGTGGCATAAAAGGTAGATACAAAAAACAAAACATGCACTACTAAGCTTAGCTAGAATTACATTTATGCATCTATATTCTGGCATATGTATTTTTCATTCTATACATAAGAGTCTAAGTGTTTTTAAATTATATAAGTAATATTCAATGCAAGGAAAATCGTTTGGACTTAAGGTCATTAAATCATTCTCCAAATCGAATCCTCAAATAGTATTGTGTTTACCAAACACAATTTTGAGTTTTTCCCAAGCATCATTGTGGTCATTAATTACGTGAAGATGAAACCTTAAATCAAGAGAAACAAACATTCCAACCATTCAACTGGCTTCATCATTATTATTTACCTATTTGAATTTCCTTTCATCATCAATGGATTATATTTCCTTCCCCATTTTAATACGGTACAGTCCTTTACTTCTTAATACATCCTCCATATGGTATTTTCATGATAATTAGTTGGAACTCATAAGAAAAATATCATTGGGAGATTCCATGTTAAAATATATAGAAAAATGTGAAACTGATGTTCTGGATTGAAAGATCTAAAAAATATAGGTTGTTTAAAAAAAAACAACATTGAAAACGGACTTCGGATGTGAAAGTTATGCCATTTTGAAAAAGGCATAAACAAAAACCAAAGACCGGCCTAGAAAGTAGAAGTTGGTCCACTTGGTGATGTTCCTCCTAACTGTGCCTATAAGATAACTTTTAGATAAGTTACTAATGAAGTGACCCACTTTTATAGAATAATCGAGAATCACTTTTACAATGAAGTTAATTTATAAATGAAAGTTGCATGCAAAATAAATAACTTAAAAATAAAATATTAAATACACTTACATTGATTCACTTTAAAAACTTAATTGAAACTCACTTTACAAAGAATGCATGAACTTTTTCGAAAAATGTAACAAAAGAAATACTTCAACTCAAGACATCTTACCATGTAAATTAAATTTCACCAATTGAACTAGTGCAAAACATATTGTATTGTTTAGAAGGAGTGTTACAGGATTTTCAACCCTATGACCTTGGGTCTATGTCATAATATATCTTGACCATATTTAAAAGATGGAAACTACCACCCAAGATACAAATCAACAAATAAATGACAACTTGGAAGAGAGAGAGAGAATGATCTCTTACCTTGTATCCCAACATTCAATGTACATCCTTTCTCTCAACCTTTGACTTACTCCAAACCTTTGCCTCTACAAACCTGCAAAAGGGACCAAATAGGAACTACAACAAGGTAGTTATAAAATCAAGATATAAATGTAATATGTGAATTTAGACATGTAGAAAAAAATCAACCTATACAAATTAATTAAACAAAATTACACATAAATTGGAGGGAAATATAACTCTTTTATTGATCATTATAAGATAAGGTAAGTTACAACCTAATCCTAACTGACGACACTTCCTCCAAACCAACCACCTGAGCTCCTCCACCAAAACTCTTCAAGCATCAACTCATCAAAAATAACTTCCTCACATGACCCAAAAGGGATAGGAACACACCCAATGATCATATAAGTGGAGAGAAAGGGATACTGGAAAGTAAATTTTGAATTCTAGAGATGCTACTTAGAGACTCAGGGAATAGGGATGCTTGCAAATGGACAACATTTTATTTCACCAAATGTTTATCTCATTATCCACACCCCCATAGGAACTTTTATACCATCCTAAATAGGTTGGTATGGTTCCATTCTGTTATGTACGGGGAATTGGGTGTTTAGGACCAGGAAAACCCATAAACCCCACCCAAAAGTACTAAATATTTTATTTTTTCACAAAAATAGGGGTGTACATAATTTTCACACTAGAAAATAGTGTATGTACACTCTTTTCACATTTATGAATTGCATATATCAACAAATGTAGTGTTTTTTAGATGATTGTGATGAAGGATATTGGGATTTAGATTTGCAAGTTTAGGAATGGACTAGGCCATCTCACAAATGCAATGTAGAGTGGAAATTTGTGTTATAACAAGGATGATTGTGGGTGTCGTTGTTTTTGTTGTTGAAGATAGTATTGGAGAGTAATCTAGTAGGATCACATAGGTCCAGGTGGATCCGAAATGCTCACAGAAGTCCAGTAGGATCGAAAACGCTCACAAATGTACTAGGGAACCCATAAATGCTCAAAATTCAAATATTCCAA
This sequence comes from Picea abies, assembly GCA_900067695.1. Classification (NCBI taxonomy): domain Eukaryota; kingdom Viridiplantae; phylum Streptophyta; class Pinopsida; order Pinales; family Pinaceae; genus Picea; species Picea abies. The sequence goes on along the minus strand of CBVK0102276223.1, from coordinate 8,315 downwards.
ATGGTTTTGAAAACAAAAACAATGCGTAGAGCTTGTTGTTATCGTTCCAATGATACAAACAACAAGTCAATCATAGTTTCTGTGAAAACATTATGAGCGGTCAAAGTTCAAGTTAAGTTTGTCAAAAAAGTCAAAGTCAAAGGGGAAAACGTGACACATGTCACCACTAGAAGGATGACACATGGCACATGACCATAGAGGTCATAAAATTGACCTGGGAATACTCCAAGGTGCCACATGGACTGACCATACCTTGAATTAGTAGGTGTGTTAATAGATCATACAAGTTATGTGGTCCAATTATATGTTGATGTGGCAAGGGATAGCCAATGACAGGCTACCATGTGGTAGCCTCCCATTGGCCATTAATGGTTATATTTATGTAAAATTATTGAGTCGTCAGGGGTGAAACCTGTGACCTCCATAAATCTTACCAAATCCTATGCTACCAACACACCCAACACATGTTTCTTAACCTTATACATTGTTATATTTATTTAGCCTTGTAAAAGGGTTCAAATGGAAGTTAAAAGGGCCGAGGGCATAATCCCTCAACCCTAGTTGTATGTATTTTACTATAACCATGTATTAAACTATGTAGGGGGCTAACCATATGACATACCACCAAAAATTTATAACTAACATATATATATATATATATATATATATATTGTATGGTTATAACAAAACAACCAATAGATAATAATAATAATAATATATTTTTAAGGTCACGGCCAATCCATGCAAAAAATTAGTCTATGAGACCTCCTTGTTTATGGGACAAGGGACCCCCTTCGGCCAATGATTTGACTAGTAAAGTCTATGGAGGAATACATACTTTAATCCCCTCTGGATTTGAACTTGTAATCTCTTAAGAGGAAACACATGTTCTTAACCATTAGGCCCACTCAGGTTGGGACTTTAGGGATGGAACCCACAACCTTATCTACATGTAGCCATCATTTTAACTGATACACCATGGGTACCACCTATTATGGAGATTCCATAAAAAATAGAGCTATGTTTCCATAAGTTTGGGTGGGGGGTTCTAACCCACACCCTATATATGTGCACTGACCCTGAGGTCTGCACACATCCTGAGGTGCATGAATCCTAATGCAAGCATGAATTCTGAGGTCGGATCATATCCCGATAAATTATGTACATATCGATTTTTGTGCAAGAGAAGAGGTCAAGTGTGGTGTATCTCAATTTGTGTGCCATGAGGTATATCAAGAGCTCCTAGACAACTTTATACTCATTTTTCACAATTTTTCACAAGGACCATGAATTTGAGTTATATTTTATGGTCATAGGTCATATGTAAAAGTCTTCGTCCAAATTTCCATTAATGAGATTTATGAGCATTGTTTTGTGTGCCAAAGAGGGTGAAATTGAGATAGTTTAGAATTTAGTTGACTTTATAGTCAAATTTCTTAGAATTCCACAAGGATTATAATGGTGAACTCATTTTATTCTTTTGAGTAGTGGAAATAAAGAGAGTCCATTAAATTGGGTTTTTGCAAGCCCATGTTGTAATGTAATTTGGTATTTTGAGATGATGGAGAACAATGATACTATCTAAAAGGACTTTGAAGATGAAGTAATATGTCATCCATATATGTACCTTGATTTCTTTTATTTTATCCTCTTTCATCTCATCATTCTAAAAATTAGTCATCATTTTATGAATTTTTTGGATAAGAATCACATCATCATTTTTCTACAAATCACCTCAATACAATTAGGAAATTATTTTGAATCATGTTAGATGTTACATGTAAATAATGTAAAGAAATAAGTGGGGTCTAAGGATTTTCGGATCAAGTGGTATCCGAGCCATTTTTTACATCCATTTGCAAGTTTCTTATGTGAGATGAGATCCAAGAGTTCAGTCGGTGAATATTTTGAAGGACGTTATCAAGAGGACAAAATGATTAAAGATCTCATGAAGTTAAGACTGCAGAAGAACATTAATCGGAAAATCCAAAAGGAGAATTTTTAGTTAAGAATGTAGTTGCAAGTTCTTCGAGAAGAGAAGCAAAGGTTGCAAGATCGATTGATATGTCATGAAGAATTCCATAAGGGTATTTTTCATGAGTTGGAAAGAAAGTTGTAGGTCAAGAACCAAGTAATGGAACTATTAGTACCAATCCATGAATATTGGCAGGATGAGAATGTAAAGTCTTCGATGCAAAAGGGACTACCTCTCTCAAAAGGAATGATCGAGAAAGATGACTCCTGATATTATTTTTTTTCCTATCAATATGGAGAATGCTCGAGGATAGCTTAGGCAAGGAGAAATTTAGATGAAGAGGTCCTTCATAAGAAGTTAGGATTACCTTCTAGTGAAGAGAAAAGTAACATGTGTAAGAAATATCCAAAGGAATATGTTCAGACAAAAGAGGGAATGAATACTTACCACTAGTAAATGGTCTAAGTATCCATTTGCTTCCTATGGATCTAGTAACCATGATCTGGAGAAGTGTTTAAGAAGAAAATATGTGCAAGAAAATCCATCCAATAAGAAGGCTAAAGCTAAATATCGTTTCTTACAACAAAGGAAAAGGGGTAATGATAAAAATGGATCATGGTTCCAAAATGGGAAAAATACACTCTTCTCTTATTGTGGTAAGAGTGGACATTAGATCGAGAATTGTTGGACACTTTACCTACACTTATGTCTGAATCTGAACATAAAATATGTATGGGCACTTGCAATAAGACAAGCAAGAGCTCTAGATGAAGTTAATGGCATTACTAACAGAGTTGGGAAATAATACTTCCTTATGGCTAGTATTGGAAAAGTGATATATGTAGACATCGATGAATGGTTCATGGACAATGGATCATCTTTTCATCTAACTCGGATGAGATCATTATTTCTGAATTTCACAGAGTCCCACATAGATGGTTATATGGTATTTGGAACCAACACCAGACAAGCAATAAGAGGGTATGGATATGTAAGATTCCATCTCGAGTTGAGAGTATTTATAGGAATAAAACATATGATGTATATTCCATATTTGAGAGTAAACCTACTCTCAGCTATGGCATTTGAAGATGAATGGTATGCAATCGCATTCCAGAATGGCCAGGTACTTGTGTATTCAAGGGAATTTTCTCTAGACATAGTAATAGTGTTTGGTATTTGCAAGGAGAGTTTATATAGGTTACTAGGAATACCTATAGTTTGGTCTAATGGTTTCTTGGATTCAACATTAGATTCTGCATCAGATTCAATGTCATATTCAACATCAACGTCAAAGGTATTATCAGAGATAATAAGCTATGAAACTCCTTCCATTGCTGAGTGGAGGATGAGTCAATGAATAACCCATCCATCAAGGAATATTTTATTATAAATATCTATATTTGAAAATGTAAGCTGATATGCATATGTAGATATCTCCTAAAGTATTTTTAGAAAGATTGTAAAACACTCATTGTAAATTATAGAGTGAGAGGAATTCTGTAAAAAAAAATTATTTCCACCTTATATGTAGATAAGAGTGGGAGGAATTTTGTAAAAGTTTCTATGTTTCCACCTTATATGATGTTAAGAGTGAGAGGAATCTCGATAAATGGATTTGTAGATAGCCACCTTACATATTGTTAGAAGTGAGAGGAATATCGTTAAAAATATTTCTATATAGTCACTTCATTCTGAGTGTGAGGAATATTGCAAAATGGATTTCTATATAGTCGCTTCATTCTAAGTGAGAGGAATCTTGAAAAAAATATTTCCATATAACCGCTTCATTCTAAGTGAGAAGAATTTTGCAAAAAAAAATCCATATAACCACTTTATTTTAGAGTGAGAGGAATTTTGTTATAAAGATTTCAAAACGCTTTCCACAGTAGATAGACAATTATAGTGTCTTTTCATCAGCTAAATGGATACACGTGGATAAAATTATCTAAGTTAACATTATTGATTATGAAGAACCGAAGGTGAAGGAATGAAAGGATGCATGCAGTTGGAACATGTAGATCACAAGCAGAAAAGGCATCGAAGTAATGCAAGACTTTCTAGAGCTGGTAAAGGAAAAATTATCCTCTTTATAAATAAGAGGCATCAAGATGCATGCTATAAGCATATTTAGAAAAATATTTCATGTTCATGTAGATGTATACCTTGAGCAGAAGAAAGTCAAGTACAGATAGTAACAATACAAACAAAATTGTTTTCAATGCATGAGAGAAGTGATGGAAAGGAAATTCATTCAGAGACTCCTATAGATACATCAACAGTACAGGAACAACGAGTCCAAAAGGGAAAGGCATATATCAACGTTCGATTTGGTTTCATATTGGCCGAGATGGAATATCTTCAGTAGCGGGATATGGAACTGGATGTTGAATACAAGTTATAGGTATTGCAGAGATTCAATGAAGATTATTTTTTTTCCAGGGAATCTATGAGCCAGAACCAGAGCTATATTTTGTTAGAGATGATGCTAGAGGACAGAGTCAAAGTCATATTCCAAAGAAGATAACAAAATTAAACTAATCTAATACCTAATATTGAATATCTAAGATGAAGACCGAGTTCCAAAATATTTCGCAAGATGGAAGAATGAAGAAGCTTCCTCACTAAGTTACTGGATAAACAGAATTTCAATAAGGTTGAAGAGTGATTTAGAGTTATCATCACTAATTTTTTGAATATCTATAATTTTGGAGGTCCAAAATTTCTTCAGTGGGAAGGTTTGATCCAGGAGGATCTAAGGAACACTCATAGATTCTTCAGTGGGAAGGTTTGATCCAGGAGGATCTAAGGAACACTCATAGAGGTCCAGGAGGATTTGGAATGCTCACAAAGGTCACAGGGGATCCATAAATCCTCAAAATTCAAATATTCCAAATGCTCTCAAAACCACCATCATTTTGTAAAGATCATCTTTATCTTTCCAATGATGCAAATGGAAAGAAAAACATAGTTCATATGAAAATGTTATGAGTGTTCAACGTTCAATTCAACTTGGTCAAAACAATCAAAGTCAAAGGGGAAAAGGTGACACATGTCACCACTAGAAGGGTGACACATGGCACATGATCATACAGGTCATACATATGAAATGGACATACCCCAAGGATCCACGTGGACTAACCGTATGATGATTAGGCAAGTGTGCTGGAAGATCTTCCAAGTTATGTTGTCCAATTACATGTTGACTAGAAAGGGATAGCCAATGAGAGGCTCCCACATGGTAGCCTCCCATTGGAAATTAATGGTTATAGTTATCTAAAAATATGGAGTCGATGTGGGTAGAACTTGCAACCTCAATAAAACTTACCAAATCCTATGCTACCAACATGCCCCACATGTGTTTCTTAACCTTATACATTATTATATTTATTTAACCTTGTAAAAGGGTTCCAATGGAAGTTAAAATGGTTGGGGGCCTAAGAACTCCACCTTAGTCATATTTATTTTAATGTAACCATGTGTTAAACTATGGAGGGGTCTAACCATATCATATACCACCGAAACTTTATAATCAACACACACACACACACACACACACACACACACACATATATATATATATATATTGTATGGTTATAAAAAAACAACCAATGAATATATATGGTTCAAAACATAACGTAGCATTCATCTGTCAGTGGGGATGAAAATCACGACCTCCGCTAAACTTCTCCATCGTTTTAACCAATACACCAAGGGTACCACCTGTTACGAAGATTTCGCCAAAAATAGAGCTAAGTTGCCATAAGTTTAGGGGAGAGGTTCTAACCTATGCCCTATATACATGCACAAACCCTGAGGTCTGCATACATCTCGAGGTGTATGCATCCCAATGAAGGTATGAAGTCTGAGATGGGCACAGATCCCGAGGACATATACATGTCTCGATTTGCATGTCATGAGGTATATTAAAAGCACCTAAGCAACTTTATACTTATTTTTCATGATTCCTTGCAATGATCATGAGTTTGAGTTCTATTTCATGATTAGAGGTCATCAGTAAAAATCTTAGTCCAAATTTTGATTAATGAGATTTTAGCGCATTGTATTGCATGCCAAAGAGGGTGAAATTGAGCAAGTTTGAATTTTGGTCGAATTTATAGTCAAATTCCTCAAAATTTCACAAGGATTCTAATGGTGAACTCATTTTCTTGTTTTGAGTAGTGGAAATAAAGAGATTCCATTAAATTGGCTTTTTGCAAGCCCATGTTGTAATGTATTTTGGTATTTTAAGATGATGGAGAACAATCATACTATCTAAAGGGACTTTGAAGATGAATCAATATTTCATCCATATATGTAGCTTGAGTTCTTTTATTTTTAGTTGTATCATCTCATCATTCTGCAAATTAATCATCTGTTTATGAGTTTTTTGGATAAGAAGAACATCATCATTTTTTTGCAAATCACCTCAATAGGATTAGGAAATTATCGTGAATCAAGTTAGATCCTACATGTATATAATGTAAATAAATAAGTGTTTTCTAAGGATTTTTGGATCATAGAGCGTGCTCATAAAAAACGCTTTTCATACAAGAAAAAAATTTCCCTTCTCGATGACAACAATGGTTAGATCTTGGTTAGCTTACCCGGAAAATGCATTTTTTTCCTCTGTTTCTAATTAACCAAGATCACATAGAGAACATAACAAAGAACATATGCAGACAAGAAAACCCTTTCTATTATGTTTATGATTTGTTGACATTGCATAGGGCGCAGGGTAAACAACATACATAGATCAAAAAATAGTAGCAACCTGAAAATAAAAAACACTAAACTAAAATAAAACCAAAATAATAATTCTACAAACATTTAAAAGGGTGTAATCATTCTTTATAACTCGATATATCACTGAAATGGTCGTATCTTAGGAAAACATAAACATTTTCAAGTGAAACGAAACTTTCTTTTGACTAAAGTGAACTCTCCAGATGAAATGGAACAATCCTCTAAGCCCATAAATGTAAATAAATGGAAGAAACTAGAGATAAGGAAACACAACATCACAATCTCGATCTACAATGGGAGCAGGTCTTCATATGCACCTTGATACTATGTTTGACAACACATGTATTCCAAAAGAGGACAAACACCTTCAATAACCACTCACATAACCAGATCAAATATCAACACCGATCTTTTGACGTGGTTAAACCCCTATGGCAAACATCCACGACCCTAGACAATGTGGCCACTTGCAACGATTTATTAATGTAAAATAAAATATTACAGAGAGATTTACAAGAGAGTTTCTCACAATCGATCATCTAAAAATGATCCTCCATGCTCTTTAAATATAAATCATAAACCAATCGGGTATTAAGCCACATATCAATTAGTCATTAAGATCAAGGAGAATATGAAATGTCATATCATTCTATGTTTGGAACATATCATGACTGTTGGATTTCATAACTACAAGTGCAAACTAATGCATATTAAAGAAACACACTAAGAAACACATTTTTACCTAAAGACACATTAGAACAAGTTGATCTTAACTAACTCCTAAGTGTATAAATATNNNAGACACATTAGAACAAGTTGATCTTAACTAACTCCTAAGTGTATAAATATCCTAACATCTATTAAGAAATGAGAGTGGTAAAAAAAATGACACACAAATATCGTATTGCTGAAAAGATCCACTTATTTGTGAGTAGTAATGCTTATATGCATTCTATTTAAAATTGCTTTAGATTCATCTTCTTCCAATAATTAATATGATTTGAGTACTATAATGTTATTTTATATATTCCAATGTAAATCCATCTTAACCTTGAGTTTATCAACTAATAAGAAGAATCAAATCTCTTGCAATGTAAATATTTTATCGTTTAAATTAGATTTATATTAATTGTAATTTTACTTAACCCATTGAAAATCATGGATATATATTATATTTCTATTTATGTATAAATTTTAAATTCTTTCTACTTTTATGTCTTAATATAATATAAACTATATTAAATATATGTATCAAATCTTTCTCTATCATATATATATATATATTCAACATAGTATCACTATTATCATTTATTATAATTATTTAAAATAGTATATAATGATATAAGACTTACATATGTTTATGTTACATTGATATCTTGCTACTCTTTACTTTTTTTTAAATAATTAATCATTAATAATAATTATCTATAATATAATAAACATTTTACCTTCAAAAAATCGCTCTTAAGCCGGTAGGGTTTCCGCTATGAAACTTGTTCCTTTGTTGCCTCTCTCCCACGGCTACAGCCATGGATGCTGAGGGAGGGGCTCCCTTAGCCCCCTTCTACAACATTGTAACAGGAAAGGAGCATGG